>CM024240.1:26695352-26868291 GCA_013421045.1 Propylea japonica
TCCGGGACATCCACATCGCCAGCACAACTCATATTCACCTACCGGCAGGTAGATGGGCTCTTGTACTTGGACTCTGGAACTCCTGGCTCTGCGTGATGCGAGTCTCTCTTCAGAGCAGCGGTGTTTTTCGGCGTTGCTTCCACATAAGAAAGATCATTTGTTCATTCCACGGTTTTAAATCTTTCACGTGAATCTGTTTAACCAATTTTCCTTTCTCATCACGTAAATCATAAACTACGGGTGATATTATTCGGCATACGGTATATGGTCCGGAAAATTTAGGGGCGAGCTTAGCTGTGAAATCGTTGATAGCGCTGGAAAGATGATGTTCACGCTTCATCACCTTGTCACCAACATAACACCTCCAGGCTCTGCGACGAAGATCGTAATACTTCTTTTGTTTGCTGAAAGCCTGTGATAAATTCCGACGTACCAATCCAAATATCTCTCGTAATCTTTCCAATCGGTCGGTACGGTTTCGAAGAGCTTCTGGATTCGGTTCGGTATCTTCGGTTTCATGGTCGGTCTTGGTGGCGTTGCGGTAGAACGTGTTCGGCATTTCTAGCTCTCTGCCCATGTTGAGAAAAGCTGGTGAAAATCCGGTTGATTCATGTCTGGCACTATTAATGGCGAAAGTTAGGTCGGCAGATTTTGATCCCATCGTTTGTGGTCGTTCTCACAAAATTGTGCGATCATCGTTTTAATCGTCCTATTAGTCCTTTCGACCGGATTACACTGGGGTGTATACACAGGTGTGGTTCGGTGGTTTATACCTAGTTCTTCCATCATGCCTCGGAATATTTTGCTGTCATATTGAGACCCATTGTCCGAGACTACGGTTTTCGGGCAACCAAAACGGGTGATGATTTCTTCGTAGAGTGCTTTGGTCACAGCGGCAGCGGTGGCTCTTCGAATTGGCCGGCAGGCGGTCCATTTTGTGAAGCGGTCATGAAACATTACAAGATAGCTGTTTCCTTTAGAAGATCTGGGAAGTGGTCCTACTAAATCTGTGCTCACACATTCCCATGGTTCATGAACCGGACTTGGTTGCATTTTTCCTGGTGGTTGTTGTTGCGACGGCTTGTAGGATTGACAAACCACACAATTCCGTACGTACTGGCTGATCTCTCGATACATATTCGGCCAATAGTAATGACGAGCAACACGAGCGGCGGTTTTGGCGATTCCCAGGTGTCCGGCGGTCGGTAGATCATGATTTCTCTTTCAGCACCTTTTTTCGTTGGTGGCTCGGAATACATAATTTCCATGGTTCAGCATCAACTTCTTCTTTCAAATCGGTTAGGTCCCAAATATGACGGAATAATTTTCCATTCTGGATGGAGTAGTCGGGAAATTTCTCGGGATTCTGACGAACCTCTTCTATTTTCTGGTCGTACCAGTTGCATGATGGTTTGTCTTCAGTTTCTTCGGTTTTCCCATCTCCAATTTGAGCGATGCACTCGGACATCGGTTCTCGAGATAGGGCATCAGCAACCTTGTTCAGGACCCCTTTTCGGTATTTGATGTCAAAGTCATATTGTTGTAGAAATATGCTCCAGCGAGCAATACGACCGGTTGGACTCTTGATCGAATGTAACCATCTCAAACTCTGGTGGTCGGTAATTACGGTGAATCGGTATCCCTCTAAGTATGGCCTCATCTTCTCTATACCCCAAACAATGGCCAGGCATTCTTTTTCGGTAACGGAATAGTTGCGTTCAGCTGGTTGGAGAGTACGGCTAGCATACGCAATAATACGGTCGTGTCCCTCTAGATTTTGTAATAGGGCGGCTCCCAAACCATTTTCTGACGCATCGGTTTGTAATTGGAACGGTCGGCTGAAGTCCGGACATGCGAGTACTGGAGCCTCGGTGAGATGACGTTTCAAGGCGTCGAAAGATTGTTGTTGTGTTTCGCTCCAAGACCATCGCTTTCCCTTTTTCAAAAGGTTCGTTAGTGGGGCGGCGACTTGTGAAAAGTTGGCTATGAACCTCCGGTACCAGGAACAAACTCCTAGAAATCTCCTCAAGGCACGTACGGTCGTCGGTTCTTTCATCTCTCGGATAGCCTTTATCTTATCGGGATCGGTACGGATGCCGTCGGAAGTGACTTCATGGCCTAGGTACTTGAGTGAACGTTTCCCAAATTCACATTTTTCTGCTGGGTTGAGTTGTAAATTAGCTTCTCGAAGACGGCGAAAAACTTCTTTCAGGTTATCCAGATGTTCTTCGAAGGTTTCTCCCATGACGATTATATCATCTAAATAGGCGAATGCCCGAGGTTCCATTTCCGGTCCGATGACACGATCCAATAATCGTTGAAACTTTGCGGCTGCTGAGTGTAGTCCAAACGGCATGACTTTGAACTGGAACAATCCTCGGGATGGTACGGTGAAAGCTGTTATCGGTCGTGATTCCTTTGCGAGCGGGATTTGCCAATATCCTTGTTTCAAGTCAATACTGGATATGTATTTCGCAGTTCGCAAACGGTCTAATATGGCGGAGATATACGGTAACGGATATGCATCTTTACGGCTAACATCATTGACTTGGCGGAAATCGATGCAAAATCTGGTTTTCCATCCTTCTTCTTCACAATTACGATGGGGCTGCTCCACGGACTATTTGAGGGCTCGATGATACCCTCGGCTAACATGCGGTCTACTTCTTCGTTGATGATCTCCTGCATCTTTGGGTTTTGCGGTCGGTAACGTTGTTTTATCGGTTCTTTCTTCAATAAATGTATCTGGTGTTCGATTAATGGTGTTGTTCCTTTTATGCCCTGAAATTTCGGGAGTTCTGTGGCCAGAAACGCATCAAGTCTTCGTTGTTCGTCGTCATTCAATTCCAAGACAGGTCGTTTGGGTATTTCTACATTTCCGACGGAATTCTGGTATTGGTAGGGCATCTTTTCATTTAATCGGACTTCTCCCATAGCTGGATGCAGCATTACGTTGTTCGATATCAAGAAATCTATACCCAATAGAATATCGTGATTCAGGTTCGGTAAATACATTAACGGCATCACAATTTCTTTGTCTTGTATCCACAGTGGTAACTTGCAGGAAAACGGTATTTTATTACGGTTCCATCGGCGAGCCTGGCTTCGGATTGCACCTCTTCTTGTTTGGGTTATTCCCATAGAAACACATAGATTCCTTATGGTATCGCCAAAGTACGATCTGCAGGCTCCGGTGTCGAGTAATGCTTGGAATGTTCTACCAAATAATCCAACGGTGATGTGGGGGCGGCGGTCCTGGTGGGTATCGGTAGCGGCACACGAGGCGGATGGAGCATGGGTCTGGAATGTCCTCGTAGCAAACCTTTCCCTATTTAGTTTTCCGGCCGCGGACACCTGCAGTCTTTACTCATTACCCCCTGGCGGCCACATCTCGAACAGAATAATACTGGCGGATTTTTGCAACTTTCTCTAACGTGTCCACTTTGTCCACACCTCCAACATGTCAGGGATGTTCTTTGGTTACTTCTGTAGGGACTGGGTAGAGTTCTGGACGACGGTATTGGTGTCGGTGTCGGTGCTGGTGTCGGTGTTCTGGCGGACGATCCCTCATTCATCGGAGGGTGCCGGTGACGGTGCCGTTGGATTTCGGCCTGCAGAGTCTCGAGCTCTCGTACTTTCTGCAGAAAAGAATGCATATCTTTAATGTCCTGCTGCCACAGCATCTGACGGTACTCTGGTAGTAGGTTACGCTGCAGCGTTGCCAATTCTTGCGTCTGGTTATAGCCTCCATGTCTTCTCATCATGGTCTGTAAATCGGTAATGTACTTAGTGATGGCTTCCCAGGTTTCTGACGACGTTTTCGGATTTCTTCCTCCAAGGTAACATAATAATCGGTCGGAAAGTAGAAGGTTTTAAATGCCTCGGTGAAGTTGGCCCAGGTCGACAGGGTGTGTTTATGATTTCTAAACCACAATGAGGCGTCGCCGGCTAAGGTCTGCGGTAGGCTGGCGAGGATTCTTTCAGGGTTCACGTTCAGTTGGCATCTTATCTCCTCCAACTGTTCTAAATATGCGGCTGGGTCTTGTGATCCATCGAACTTCACTCCATATTTATATAAGTCCACTGGGTTGGAACGGGTTGGATCCAGGGTACTGGTTGTAGGCGGATTTATCGGAACAAAAACGGGCGGTATCAGCTGGGCTGTCGGATTCGGTGAGGACTGACCACTCTTGATGAACTTGGATAATCTTTTCCTCTTCTCCTCGACGGTTCCTTCTCGGTATAATTGAAACTTGTCCAATTCTACGTCCAATTCCTCCTTTTTCAACTTGTAAATCCAACTGGTACGTAGATCGCTGGTAACGGTATTCGGTACAGTTCGTTGTCGCTGTTCATCTCGTCGGCTGTGCACTGCAAACTATCGGATACGGATTAGTCGGTACTCGAAGTTGTCGGTCTCCTTGGTCGCTGGCTTCAGACGTTGACCCTTCTTCCAAAATAATCTAACGGTAACTGCTTCCCACAGTTCACGGTCCACTAACGGTTTCGGATTCGGTCAAACAATGTCCACTTCTTCCAAGAACTTTGTTGACAGTTTTCGATATTCCACTTATGCTGGCTCAACACTGCACTGCTGCTCGATGTTCACTCCACCGATGCTGGATCAATACTGTCCCCTTCGGTCTGCCAAGTTGCTTCGTATATCCATACCCCCATTCCAAAAGGCATTCAGGAAGGGCTCGGACCCCCTCCAACGTCATGCTCACTAAAACAAAATCCGGTACAAGTGAAGCCACGACAAACGTCTTACCATCCCAGGCAGACGCCCTTTGGCGGAATATATCAGGAATACGAAGTGTGACAGGATCCTCGAACTAGTATTCTCGATCCTCATAATAATTCCGGTATGCAGTCTCTCGCCACTGTCACCATTTAGACATTCTTCAAGTTTCTCCATCAAATTCCTTGAATCGGTTGAAAAGCATCTCCTGGGGTTCATCACGAAGTGGTTTGGTGATCAGTCAGTACCTATAAACATACGGTATATGGGGCGGTAAACGGGGTTTCGGGCGGTAAAGGGTTCGGTCGGTCGGTAAGAAATACGGTCGGTCGGTAAAAGATACGGTCGGTCGGTAATGGTTTATACTCACTCCGCTTGTGGCTTTTGTACTCGTCCTGTATTATTGCTGCGGTGGTATCCTCACACAGGGTTCCTTACTCCAACATGGATATCTCTCTCTCACCCTGTCGTGGTAACGTCTCGGTGAATTCGGCAACATCCCTCCAACAATGGTTCTCCAATAACGGTCCACCACAACGGTCGCTCCCAACAATGGTCCATTTCCTCGTCCTGTCCTTTGCAACGTCTTCAAACAACGGTCCCTGCTCGGGCGCCATTTTGTGACGTGCTCCCGTCTCTACCAAACTGCGTTGCCATCGTTTACCTTCGGAAGTAGAGATCTCGGGCGCCACCTCTAGTTTAAAGTGTTGAGGACACTAGGGTACCCATAGGCGGTGTCCTATGGGGTCCGGGAGCTACTAGCCAGAGAAGGTTATGTCCAGGGGTCAGTTGTTTGTACCTAACTAAATATTCCCTAACTCTGAAAAATACTCAAATATTCCTTAGGAAAAGAAACACACAATTATAATAACATCTTTATTCGGTAAACGGTAAATAACGGCAGTCATCAAAATAACCATAATATCATAAATACAATGTGAGGAAACAGGTGAGCGGGCGGTGAGAAGGTTGAAGCGGGATGTAACATGCAGCATTATATCGGCGGTGAGAGCTCTCAGAAAAATAAGCGATGCAATATTTACAAGCGGTATTAAAAAGCGGTAATGATAGTCGAATGAAAGTGCAAGCGGAAAATTAATCAACAGTGTAAATAACGGTACGGAAGCGAAGGTTCTAACATGAGCAAGTTCCTAACAAACAAATTCCCAAAAATGACATCCTTATTTACTGGCATACCTCGGTTCACATCTACAGGCTATATTAACAACAAACGGTTTTACGGACAGGCGGTAAAGGAAATTAGTGCGGTACCAGGGAAAGCATATGCGCCGTTTCAAGCTAGCATACACCACCCTAATGCTCTGAACCACGAGGCCCATGCACGCCTTTTGAAGCTAGGGCATGCACCTCGATATTCCGGAGCGGCACACGGTGAGGGAGGATAAAGGAAGGCATTTACAAGACTGCATATGGGCCGTTTCAAGCTAACATACGCGTTCTTGCACATCAGAACTCCGGGATATCATGCAGGCCGCCGTTTCAAGCTACTACACAACCTCCGGGGCTCAAATGATGCCAGAAGGGTACAACAAGACGGTGTATGGGCCGTTTCAAGCTAACATACAACCTCTTGAAGGTTCAGAATTTCAGGGCGTCATGCAGGCCGTTTCAAGCTACTACACAACCCCCAGAAACTCGGACGGTGGCGGAAGGGCATAACAAGACAGTGTATGTGCCGTTTCAAGCTAACATACACCCTCTTGCCGATTCGGAATTGCAGGGCATCATGCAGGCCGTTTCAAGCTACTACACAACCCCCTGAAATTCGAACGGTGTCGGAAGGGCACAACAAGACAGTGTATGTGCCGTTTCAAGCTAACATACACCCTCTTGTCGACTCAGAGTTTCAGAACTTCATGCAGGCCTTTTGAAGCTACTACACAACGTCCAGGAACTCGAGTAACACTAGAGAGGATAATACAAGACAATATATGCGCCGTTTCAAGCTAGCATACACCATCTCGCAATCTCGGAATTCTCACAAGTCATGCAGGCCGTTTGAAGCTACTACACAACCTCTGCGAATTCGAGCGGCGGAAGGACGGGAAAATACAACAGGAGAAATACATTATAAATATCAAAGCCAGCAAATAAGAATTAAAACATCATACCTAAACTGAACTTGCCCCTGCAGAACCCTCTGGTGGCACTTACTTCTGGACGGTCTGGTCGGCTAGTACTTCTGGAGTAGTGGTCAGGACGTTATGTTAATTCGACTGATTTATTCAGCGGAAAATCCCGCATTTTAAACCTTTCGGACACGTGTGGCCGGTAACAGTTGACTCCGCCCCACGTGTGCGGTATCGAGAAATCGCGATCTAATTTGCCGTACATCTTCAGCGCGGAGATAACAATTCCCGATTTCCGTCAACTTGAATTGAACGAAACCAAATAATGATAGAAATTATTTTGCTTCGTTACAAGAAGATGTTTCTTAATGATGAAATAAGAACACGAGGTGAACAACCGGAAAACACATCAGGGGGTGGGTTCTAAAGTTAGGGTAAAAAAACAGATTTCTTTTCACCCTGTACAAAATGACGTACGCCAAGTTTTCTTGAAATTCAAAACTGGTGATTGATTAAGTAAAAACGTCGAAATACTATTGAAGAAGTTGCTAGGACATATCTTTCGGCTCATGCCATGCATTTTCTCGAATGTTTTGACCATTCAAAGTGTGACAGCTTACAAAATCAATGCTTGTTCGTGTTCTTTGGCCAAAAACAATACTGTAATCATGCCTCAACCCACTGTGTTCACCAGATTTTGCTCCCAGCGAATTCTTTCTAATCCCAAAACTGAAAAGACCAATTTGAAAAGAGAGCATTTTCCCAAAGATAAAGTCAGAATCGAAAAACGAGTTGATTGTCATACCGAAAAGCGCATTCCAGAAGTGCTTCCAGGATTGGAAGAAGCGCTGACATAATGGAGGAATACTTTTATTTGAAGGGTACAGAATGGATGTTCCTGCACAAACAAATACTTCACAAAAAATTCAGAATTCACCTCAACTGTTACGAATCTCTTTTACCAACCAACTTTTGCAGTAAATATTAAGTTTTTTGAGTTATGGCTTTACAACATAATCAACATTCTTGTGATTTGACGCCTATAGACTTCTGGCTGTGGGACTATCTGAAGTCGCAGGTTTACGTTAATAAGCCTGCAACCAACGAATCATTGAAAACCCAAATAAAATGCTGTATAAATGAAATATCACCACATAAATTCAATAGCGTTATTGAAGGATTACTTGCTCATACATATGCCATCAAAGCCATGGCGGCCATTCAGAAGATATTTTCTCCAAATGTAAAATTTCTAAATCAATAAAAATTTCAATAGTTTACTACAAAAAACCATATTTTATTGAACACAGAAATTCCATAAAAACACCTTTTGAACACGCAATACTTACACTAGAAACAAACGTACAGAAGCGTCTTTCAACTGAATAGAGAAAAGGAAATCCATCATGTTCAAAATGAATCTACAACTTAAATACATAGCAGTGGGAGCCAAAATCGTATTAAATAATTCTCACACGATGCTTCGGATCCTAACTCGAATCATCCTCGCTAAGAAAGCTGACATGGGAAATCGGAAACAACAATATTTCCAGCTGAAGGAACTATCCTTCACAGAGCCGGGAAAAAGGAGGCTTACTGAAATGGAATTACTCCTGTAGGTTTTTATTTTCACGGAACCCGTTCCGGTCGTGCTTCTTCCCTTTTGTGTTACTGTATACGTCCAAATTGAATGGACAGGGAATTATGGCAGACGGGAAAATTGAAGAGCTAATTGGGGGAAACCTTTTGAGCCTGATGCTAGTAAGTAGCCTGACCTCATTGATTCTTTTGTATCGACCTAATTGCCCCGGTACGAGATAAATGAATGATTGGAGGTTCAAAACACGGAATGATTTATGAGATCTATCACGAAGCTCATCGCGAATTGAAGGGTTAGTCGAATGCAATAATTCGTCCCTTAATTTACCTAGCTTTGCTGACGGGTTGAAGCATAGAGAAATGATAGTATGGAGTTGCCATCATTGAAATAAACGTGGTATCAGATGCGCCATATTACTGCCACTTAACGTCAAATTTGACAATCGTTGAATTTTCTGGAGGAATTGTGATTCTTGCGCCTGTTTCTAGTTAAATTGTGATTTGTTCTGATTAATAACATAATAAAATGGTATCGTGCAGTGTAAGGAAGTGTAGGAATGAGTACTGAACAGATCCGCATTCGAAATTTTTGCTAGTCTGTCTTGGTAATCTGATATCTTTTATTATGTGTATATTATCGCCTGAAAAAATTGTTTATTTGATATTCAATTGACTTTATTTGAACATGATTCTTAAAGACCCAACATGTCGTATTTTTTGGGTGAAATTTGTAAACAGGAAAATCCGGCAACTTAATTCAACCCTGAACTTTTCGCCATATTGGCCCCCGACTTAGCCCCGCCCAGTGGTACTATTTTTCCTTACTCAATTGTATGTCATAGCATCTCTTCTCTATTATATTCGATGGGTTGAAGGGAGGTCATTTTTCATCAGAAATTCGTTTTCAGAGTTTGTTTTGGAGAAATAACAAGATATAGTTTCGTCTGAATGTGTAGAATGTTGAAGATTTTGTACGAAGCAACATTATATAAGTTTAAAAATTGAAAAGCTAATTGGGGGAAACCTTTTGACTCCTTTTGTATCGACCTAATTGCCCCGGTACGAGATAAATGAATGATTGGAGGTTCAAAACACGGAATGATTTATGAGATCTATCACGAAGCTCATCGCGAATTGAAGGGTTAGTCGAATGCAATAATTCGTCCCTTAATTTACCTAGCACTGCCGACTGGTTGAAGGGAGGCTAGTTTACATCAGAATTAGTTTTAAGGGGTTGTTTTTAGAGCGAACAAAGTGATATAGCTTCGTCCCCAATGTCTGGAATTTTGAAGATTCAGGACAAAGCAACATTATAAGATTAAAAATTTAATAAAAGCCTTGAGCAGGAGCTTTAAAGCGCTCTTTCATTGGTGGGGAAATAAGACTTTTACTTCAAAATTTGATATGGGACTTGAGATTTATCCTTTATTTATGCATGCAAAATCTCAGCATAATCGGAGTTATATTATGGAAATTATTCAGGCAAAATAAAATATGTAAAAAATATGAATTAAAAATTATTAAATTCTATGGTTTGATTATGCGCTTCTCTTGAATAAACTTTCTCATGAAAATGAAATTGGCACCAATTTTTTGTCAGAATGATGAATGAAGGTCTCGATTACATACATTGTCAAAAGTCCTGGCCCCCCAGGTTTCTCAAGGTATAAACAATCTTTATTCTGCAAAAGAGATGATTATTTTTCTCACTTTCAACTTCAATATTTTCGATAGATAATAATCATTGTTTCTTACACTTTGTTTTATGCAGGATGAGACACAATACATTTTCCGTCGAGCTCAAATTAAAAGGGGATTTTAATCTGTACAAAATTGATCATTAATGGCCCAATCCTAAGAAGTAAGTATTGTGCAAAATGAGAATGAATTTCAATCAAGAATTCGTACACAATTCATATTGAGATCGTCAGAAAAATTTTGTAATCAACTAGGTTATTAATCTCGCTGTCTCTTAATGACCTAGTTGATTAAATAACTATTTCCGCCTACCTCAAAATAAAAGGCAATTTTAATGTGTACGAAATCGAACTTTTATGACTCATTTCAATGTTTAATTTATGCTATTTCAATGTGCAATCCTCATGGCTACCGTACACAAAGAAACACTACAAGAAATGTCAAAACTCTACTGAAATATAGAAACAAAGAAATTTTATTATTTCAAATGTATGTCTTGTGCAAAATGAGAATGTATTTCAATCAAGAATTTATACACAAATCATATTGAGATCGTCGGAATCAACTCGGTTATCAATCTAGCGACTATAATTGGAAATAGAGATAATGATGGAAATAGCCTGAATAATATTTCAGTATAATCTAATACTTCCTGAAACATAGGGAAAATTGAATAAATAATTCAACAGGATTCGGAACAAAAAATGTGAAAAACTTATCAGTGGCAATAACTTAATCCCGAAGAATCAGAAAATAAGGAAGTCCGCATAGCTTCCAGGAAGCGGCAGAGTTGAAAAACAAATACTTCATTTCTCGACACAACAATTCATCCATAGTTTGGGGTCACAAATCACTTCAAGTTACGAACTTCCGAGTACGTCGCATAACATTCTCTGAAAATTTACATTCCTCCATCGAAGCTAAATTTCAATGAATCATCCTTTTCAGTAAATAAACAGCTATGCGATGTTTTCGCATATCAATAAAACAAGTACCTACTATTGAAAATATCACCTAAATGGAATATCACCTGAATGTAAGAAACAATGATTAATTATTGAAAATATCGAAGTTGAAAATGAGAAAAATAATCATCACATTTACAGAATAAAGATTGTTTATACCTTGAGAAGCCTGGGGGGCCAGGACTTTTAACAATGTATGTAATCGAGACCTTCATTCGTCATTCCGACAAAAAATTGGTGCCAATTTCATTTTCATGAGAGTAAATGAATGCTCTAGACTCTGCAGATTGTAAATATTCCGACATTTCTGTGGCCAGAAAATTCGCATAAATGAATCTCCATGAGCACATGTGGGATTCCGCTAAACGACCAATCCCGAATAGAATTAATCCTCTTAGCACCCACCAGACACTGACACTCGCGGATTTATAAGAATGAAACAGAATCCTTATAATACCATTAACGCTATTATTTCTCTCTGAAGTGGTGTTTTTCCTCCCTAGTTAACATTGTACTGGGTGGTCAACTAAGGAATTCCGATTTAAAAGTGCTCTAAAATTGTTTTGATTAGAAACAGAGAAGTGGGGTTGGTCTTAAACGAAGTAGGGGTTCATGGAAATTCAGTCGCTTTGGTTCGCTGGACGGGTTAGGAGCGTTCGTTTTGTGTGCGCGCTTTTTCCCGAAAAATTGATTTCGTGGAGACCTTCCGTGCCCCCTCAGAAGCCCGGACTTGACATCTTGCGACTTTTACTTATGGAGATACCTCAAAAGTGTAGTCTACCGCAACAAAAATTGCCGCACTCTAATTGCGTTGAAGGAAAATATCCGCCAGGAAATTCATCCATTGGTCCAGAAACTTTGCAACGTGTTTTTTTAAATTTAGAGCGTGATATTTAAGAAATGAATTCCAAAAGAGCTGAGCATTATTCATAGAAAAAAATTCAAATTGACTTGATAGTTTTTGTTTTATTTTTTTTGAATCGGAATTCCTTAGTTGTTCATCCAGTATTTTGCAATATAGACTTCTTGGCGAGAATGTTTGCGATATGTATGGTATGAAAAATCTCTTTTTTGATGACTACGTAGGAAAAATATTGATGAGTAGTTAATAAATCAAAAATATAGGTTGGAGAAGGTTGAATTTTTCTAATCCACTGATAGTTTTATAAACATTTTGTGTGAACCTTATTATAACATAATTCATTTTGGAGAGAACAGCCTTATATTCGAATGATTACGCACTACTGATGACTTTTTACTCATTCGTCATGTGACCATCGCCTTAAAAATCCCCAAAGCTCTAAAGAACATTACCTGATAAGGTTTCTCTACTCAAGCCTGGTAAATCTTTCAGTTCTATGTTGAGTTATGTCTTTCAATAATTTCACTGTCGATATCATCGAGATATAATAGAGAAGAGACGCTATGAAATAAAATTGAGTGAGGAGAAATAGTACGATTGGGCGGGGCAAAATCGGGGACCAATATGGCCGAAAGTTCAGGGTTGAATTAAGTTGCCAGTTTTTCTGTTTACAAATTTCTCCCAAAAAATACGACGTGTTGGATCTTTCGGAATCCTGTTCAAATAAGGTTAATTGAATATCAAGTAAACAATTTTTCTTCAGGCGATAATATACACATATAAAAAGATATCCGATTACCAAGACAGACTAGCAAAATTTCGAATGCGGATCTGTTCAGTACTCATCCCTACCTGTGATATATTTTTCCTCTGATTTTCTTCTCTGCTCGAAGAAAGCAGTCTCTTCTCTGCTTGAAGGAAGCAGTGCACGATACCATTTTATTCTATATTATTAAGCAGAAAAAACACAATTTAACTAGAAACAGGCGCAAGAATCACAATTCCTCCAGAAAATTAAACGATTGTCAAACTTGACGTTAGGTTGTAGTAATATGGCGCATTTGATACCACGTTTATTTCAATGATGGCAACTCTATACTATCCTATCCTATCTCTATGGTCGATATAGAATATTGGTACCTTTTTTCTGCGTCATGTGAGGACAAACTCGTTTTAACTGTAGTGTAAAACCAGACAGAAACTTAAAAGAAGCGATGAAATCTGCTCAAAAAAGAAAAAAATTTTGATTCTTCTCCAAATTGAAATTCGAAAAATTTATTTGGAATGCTTCAAATCCCCTGCATCGTATTTTCACTCCGAGGATACTAATGAAATATAGCATGGCCCTTTCCAGATGGCGAGGAGGCCATGAAGTGTGAATCTAAATGCGCTATTTCTCGAGGAACCCTCAAAATTCGCTTCTTTACTCTGTTCCCGATCCAGGCGAGTGATCCCGACAAAATGCTAATTTCAGGCAATGAATAGGAACGAATGCAAATTAGAATCGAGCGTTCGGTGGAAATACAATACAATTTGGTCCATCGCGACCTCTGCCCTTAGCTTCTAAGGGATGTTCTGACGAAATGAGTTGGAAGTTTAAGATATAGGTGGTGGTGTTTAGGTCGGGTATCAGTTGATCGAATTTCTGATGTTTATAGTGATTCTCCTGGCTTGTATGAGGTGTATTGCTCCTGAGGGACTCTATGGAAGCCTTGGAGCAATCAGTATAATCATAATTAAAAGCATTATTTACTAACCAACGAGTTTCCGAAATTGGTTTTAATTGTGGGGAAATTTCTGCTCAATTTACGTACCGGAATGGAGATTCACATCGGAAACATACGATATTCTATGCATCAGAGAGAGAACTTTGTTGTCCAGTTGAACAGTGATGGTATATCCGAAAGATTTACTTGCTAAGATTCTGAAGAAATGAATAACCAATTGTAATTATGTTGTATTTCTCTGATCGAGTTTCACAGCCATCATAACGCATTGAAATCCAATGATTCAATTCGAGTACTTTTTTCTATTTATTTGAATGCAGTCTAGTAAATAGTTTTCCAATAAGAGGTGTTATTTTGAATAGCCCGCTATTTCGGTAGATGTCACGTCTGAGGCTGTCATTTGTTGATATTTGACAAGTTAAAACTAAGCCATTAATGAAGATGGAACGATACACGCTTCAAGAACGCATTGAAGTTATTAAAATTCACTATAAAATGGTGAAAATTTTGCAGAGGCGGTTCTTAAAACTCGAACATTTTCGGATCGTCGTGAAGAACCTTGTCAGACCGAGAATGTTGCTGCTGTAGCCGAAAGTGTTGAAGAAAACCCAGGTTTGTCCATTCCTCGTCGTTCTCTGGAATTTGGCATTCCACAAACGTCATTACACCGATTCGTTTTTGAATTGGGTTATTAATTTTAAATCGATTTAATAGAGTTTCAAGCATTTTATTTTTCTGTTCCTTTTTACTGCTTTGATTTTCTCGTTTCAGAATTCCGAAGGCATCCTGGAGAGGGTTATCGTTCGGGCTGAATAAAGAAGGAATCCTTCAATATTCTAATAGTTTTTAAGTGTCATTTTTTTTGAAACGGCGAGACAGGGTTTTTTCTACTGGGGTTTTTCCCTGAGCTCTGGTATCATACGAAAAAATAGTATGGTACCCCGTTTTGCACCAACCTCAGTTAGGGATTTTTTATTTTTGTTTTATGTATTGTATTATGTTAGCTCTTGATTTCAAAAGAATATATATTACACCGTATTTTGCATAAAGATTTGGGTCTTATAAAGTTCAGTTAACACAAGAACTTGAGCTTCCGCGGCACACAAGCAACGAAACCATTGATCTTTCGCGGGGAAAGTTTCCGGACCGTGTTATCTCTCGATGAAGTGATCACAATTGGCCACCGAGATCTTGTGATTTAACATCTTTCGACTTTTTCCTTTGAGGCCACGTGAAAGAGAAGGTCTACGCTAATAGCCCAGCGTCGATTCAAGACCTCAAATATGGAATTCGTGAGGCTATCGAGGACATAGGGCAGCCACTTTGCGATTTGGTTATGGAAAATTTCATCAAAAGGATAATTATGGTCCTGTAAGCGTGATCGTGGTGGTTATTTGCCTGATGTTATTTTCCAATATTAACGAAATAGCTTCTTCTTTCTAATGAAATAAACATTCGATCATTTATATTGAAAAATAACATTTTTCTTTGAATATCAAAAAACACCTCTTATTTGAAAACCCTTCATTTACTATATTCAATTAGATAGACGTAATGACACTCTTCTTGATTTGTCAGATTTATTCTAATGATCTCACGAACATTGGTGTGATTTTCTAAAAAACTTTATAGGTTTTCACTCCCAGTCTCTGAAACAGAAATAATTAAAAATTTTAACTAAGATGAAGTGCTTCTGCGAGAATGTTTGCACTTACTTGTCAGGAGCAAATTGGTCTTGAAAAAATTGTTGCCTAACAGTAAAACTGAAAAAGGAAATAAATGAAAAGGACAATGTAACGTTTCGGTGTCTATATCAGACACCTTCTTTAGACAAACTTGTGAAATCTTCAGAATTGTGTGTTTTTTCATTTGCAATCTGATTGACATTGAAAAAACACACAATTCTGAAGATTTCACTAGTTTATCTGAAGAAGGTGTCATTTATTCAATACCAATTTGCTCCTGACAAATAAGTGCAAAGATTCTCGCAGGAGCACTTCATCCTAATCAAAATTTTTTTATTATTTCTGTTTCAGAGACTGGGAATGAAAACCTATAAAGTTTTTTATAAATGCAGAACCCTCCCAGTATATATTTCAATCGATAGGTGTGTGACTGTGTAGTGCTTTCTTCCAATCACTTTGCATAGACATGAAGATCATTATTGATACAATTGAACCGAGATTGAACAGTCATGACCGGATTATTATAAATATGGCGGAACTCTTCAGAGTGGTATACAAAAGTACGCTTCCAACTAACGAGTTGGGACTGTGCCAGGAGCATTCAAACACATTTCCAATTTTTCTGGTTATCTTTAGGCGAGCATTTCGTCCGAAATATGTTCAGTATTCCGCGGAAAAGGACATATTTTCTCGCTATTGGTTAATGAGTTGTCAGAAAACTTTCTCGAGACAATGGATAATTTCTACGGAGAACCGTTGGCGAAATAATTGTCGTGGTTTGTTTAAGTTTTAATGAGATTCTGAGCTGGCGTATCGAAGACAATTGTGGGGAAATTTTGTATTTAGGTCGCTACTGCAGAAAGAACCTCTCAATGAATAACAATTTTTGCGAATGAGTGTATGAATATACTTCAAGATTTCATTCAGAAGGGTTATACGGGTGTTAAAAGTCAAAGTTTTGATATTTGAGATATGATTATACCGGAAACAAACGAAATTCAATGAGTCAGAGACAGAACTCTGCAGTCCAGTTGATCAGTTGTATATTCGAGAGATTTATGAGCTAGGTTTCTGGTAAAATGAATGAAATCATCTGCCAACAATGTTGTTTTTCTCTAATCGGAATGGCCTAACTCAAGCATTATGGCAGGCAACCTAAAGTACTCAAATTAAAAATGAGACCAATAATACAGTATATTTGTGCTTAAAAGTATCCCTAGCGAGAAAGTTTTGGGGTAGTTTTGATTTCTTTTATCTTTTAGGGTGCTGAATCCGAATTTGAGGTTTGCTAATAAAATTTCGCGACGGAACATAGAAAACATGCAGAAAAAGAATAAAAATCTTATTCTTGGTCAGTTTTTTGCTTATTACTCGGAAACTACCAACTTTTCGTGAAAAACCTTTCCATACAGAATGAAAGTACCCACATACAATTTCCTACAAATTGTACTACGACAGCTTGTTCCAATCCGTTCTGGCTCAAATCATAGTTGAAAATGAGGTATTTTCTATGACTCAATAAATGAAAATAAAATTAATTCTATGGTTCCTATTATGCGATCTTCTTGAAATTTTGCATGAACATTCAGTATATCAGTTTCAATTCAGGAAAAAATTTCACTCGAATCGGATATCTGGTTATGGAAATATAAATATTCTTCTTTTCAATCTACCAATTGAATTTTCCATGGTTCTGTTCAAACTATGGTCAACAACAACAATTTTGCACGAAGCTTATTATGATCATCTTGCATTTGGCCGCAACATTTTATTTCGATTAGTTTCGTTTCGTCTGAGATACCTACTGAGGAACAAAAATTTTGAATGGCCATATTTTATGTTTTCTAAAACATTGCTATTCAAAATTTCTGTTCCTCAGTAGGTATCTCAGACGAAACGAAACTAATCGAAATAAAATATTGCGGCCAAATGCAAGATGCTTAAATAAACCTTATGCAAAATTGTGTGACCATAGTGTGAACAAAACCATAGAAAATTCAATTGGAATATTGAAAAGAAGAATCTTTATATTTCCATAACAAGATATCCGATTCGAGTGCATATTTTTTGTAAATCGAGACTAATATAGGTACTGAATGTTCATGCAAAATTCTTGAGGATAGCATCATTGGAACCATAGAATTTCATTTTATTCATTTATTGAGTCATAGAAAATACCTCATTTTCAACTATAATTTGAGCCAGAACGGGATGTAGCAGAACAAGCTGTGGTAGAACAATTTGTAGGAAATTTTAAGTACTTTCATTCTGTATGAAAGTGTTTTTCACTAAAAGTTGATAGTTTCCGAGTAATAAGTAAAAAACTGACCAAGAATGAGATTTTTATTATTTTTTTGCATTTTTTTCCATGTTCCGTCGCGAAATTTTGTTAGCAAACCTTAAATTCGGAATCAGCATCCCAAATAACATGAAATATGAAAGAAATCAGAACTACCCCAAAACTTTCCTGTTAAAAGCACAATTCGACTGGATTACACTGCAAATACAGCCGAGTATCAAGAAAGACAACAAATTCATTGTTCGCATTGATAATCGTATGTTTCCGTTGTGAATTAACATATATCACTGGCGCAGCTAGGGGGGGGCTTTGGGGCTGCAGCCCCCCCAAGGATTAATTTTCTTCGCTATTCCTTTCTTCTTTATTTTTTTGAATCTTTCGTATTTGTTGTATCATCAAGAATTGTTTAATTCAGCCCCCCCAAAACAAAATCCTGGCTGCGCCACTGACATATATTGTCCAAGAACATTTCTATTTTCAACAACATAATTTAATTCAACTGGATGTGGAAAATTTGAGTGATCGTTCTCTAAATATAAACGAGCTCGAAAAAGCTTTCAGAACTTTCTTCAATTTTGGGCTGAAGCTTTTTCTCTGTATTTTGAATTCAAATAAAAATAAAAATACTTAAAGTGGTATTATTTATATCGTGCTATATCAAAATATTTCATGCTCGAGCTGTTTGGATTCTCAAGAATCATCTTGTTACCAAGAGTACTAATTAACGTCTGCCTCATATTGATGTAGCATTTGAATTGATTAATTGTGTAAAATCCGAGGTAAATCCAATTTTTCATTCCTACTGTTTACAATGAAATTGCTCGAATTCGAAATAAACTCGAACGCTCCAGCTTTAATTATTCAGAAAATATTTTGAGAGCGTTAATATACTTCCACTGATGACATTCATCAATCAG
The DNA here is from genome assembly GCA_013421045.1 of Propylea japonica. Lineage (NCBI taxonomy): Eukaryota > Metazoa > Arthropoda > Insecta > Coleoptera > Coccinellidae > Propylea > Propylea japonica. The sequence continues at coordinate 26,713,936 of CM024240.1, forward strand.
TGTTGCCTCCCCTGTTGCTGCTGTTCAGTAAACGGAAGAGTTAATGACTTTGTTATGATTGATATCAGTTGGTGGAAAATTTATAACAGATTTCGAAAATATACCAACATGTCCAGTTAAGCAATAACAAAGGAATTTTCCTGTTGGTACACTGCTAAAAAAATAACTCTTTGAAATATTATGACAATAAAAATGTAATAATTATAATTTTTTCATATAGTAATTAAATTTATTACTGATAGTATTATAGGGTGTCCCGGAAAATGTGGGAAATCTTTCGGATTCAGATAGAACATAAAAAAATAAGATGACAAGTTCCCATAATTTTTTTTTCCTAGTGGCCCTCCCTACGAAGACACGACCTCCTAAACGATCTCACTGGAAATTCATTTTAGTGGAATAAATTTCAATTACTTACTTCTTTCATAATTTTTTTTTCGAAAACGTTCATTTTATCGACACTGAACAAGAGTACCTTTTCTTTAGCTTAATGTTCAAGGTATCCAAATTTGTTTTTTTAGCACCTTATCATACAGGGTGTTGAAAATGTAGGCATTAAAATGCACAACACAGTCCGCCCATGGTAAACTGAACAAGCTAATTGAAATTTGAGTGCGGTGATTTAAGAGGTCCTCTATACTATTAATCATTTCAAATTTTCATCAAATTATTAATTAAGTTCGAAACTTATTCCACTAAAATGGATTTCCAGTGGCGTCATTTAGGAGGTCGTATCTTCGTAGGGAGGACCGCTAGGAAAAAAAATTATGGGAACTTGTCATCTTCATTTCTTATGTTCTAACTGAATCCGAGAGATTTCCCACAATTTCCTGGACACCCGTGTATTCTTTTAAGATATGGCTTCAGAACATTTTTGTGTGCATTAATCGATATGACATTTCTGTGAAACGAAACATGGATAGAAAAACCAAGGGAAAGTAATAAGTAATATAAATATCACCTCAGGTTGAAGGACTTCGGTCGATAACCATTTGACTTGGTCAATCAATTATCGTTATTTTTATCATTATTACCTCAGTGCCACAAATTACAGACATATATTTTCGTAAGTAATATCATAAGGGCATCTAGTTTTTCCGAAAAGAATCGAAAAAACACGTTGCTAAGTAATATTTTGACAAGAAGTATGAGTGCTGGTGGCAACAAAAATCCTCGTCTTCGACTCGGATTTTTGCACCTGCACGAATGCTTTTTGTCAAAAAATATTACTTTGCAATGTGTTTTTTCGATTTTTTTCACAGGAGAAATTAGATGCCCGAATGGTATTTGACAAGACTATTTCATGAGAGACAAATTATTCTGCATGCATTAAGTTTAGTTAGGTATTGATTTGACAATAACTGTCAAGTTTTGCCGCGGGTAAACGCGAATAAACTGCTGACAGGTCCTGCCAAACAGTTTTTTCCACCTAGAAACCATTTATAATTCAAAATTGCGCGTTTTTGATTGGTGCAAATTACGACGAGGGAAATAGTCTACTTGAAAATCCTTAGATTTTCGAGAAAAGCTGTTTTTCACCTGAAAGGCTCTCTAAGTGATGATCTTACAGAACCTCAAATTTTCAGGCAATTGTCCACAGACACATAATACTGGGTAATCATCTCTCATAGATTCAAACTACGGTATTTCGACTAACCGAATTGAAGAAACATTTGAAACCGAGAATTTAAACCAAGCTTGATTATTTTCACCCAACAGTAATGCTATAAAGTAACCAGTTGGTCGAAAGGACTTAATTATATCCAATTATTTCTGCCCTACGAGTATATTCCCTTATGCGACTTTTGCCAGTGCAACAGATTCGAATTAAAATAAGTTTTTTAATCTACCCGAAAGCAAGGAAATCAAGTTTCATATACTTTTGATAAGCAAAGTCAATTTTTGTACACAATTCATTTATCTTTATTTCTATGACGATATCAGAAAAATTTTGAAATTACACACAAGTAACAGCTGCGAATTTAAATTTCCTTTTCTTGAACAATTTATAATATTTAATCACTTGAGCATAGCTTCTTTTGAAGTAGGGGAAATATTTGGTGGAAAAAATTTCAGACAACACACTTTCGTTATAAACTCAAATTTCTAAACTTTCATACTACAACTTATACAAATTTTTCGTTGAAACCTACATTCATTCTTGAAACTCATTCTCTATTAACTCCCCCTGTTTCCAGGGAGTTTGAAAAGCAAAAAACCGGATTCCCTCCTGCGTCACTCCTTTCATAAAACGATGAAAGTTTATGGCTTTCAATTAAAAAGACAAAAAGTATTTGCGTATTTACTTTAGTCAAGTTCATAACAAACTTTATCAATCAAACTTGATGCCAACTAATTTTACACACTCTCCCCAATGGGCCTCAAGTTTGTTTCTTGGAATTACGATTTCCAGAAAAGGAGGAGCCTGATGCCTTTACCGGAAATTGGAGTATTTTTTCCCCAATACCACAAAGCGGAGCACTTGTATTAAACGATTGATTATATCTTTCTATCATTCTGAGAGCTATGAGTTTCATTTTATTCATTTTATCGATTCAATTTTCATGTTCAAATAAACGTATAAACGGGTTATGAAAACAAATAAACATTAATCAAGGAATCACACCTCATCTCTCACACTTATGGTTGATATGACAATTGGTAGTGACATCGAACCATCGAACGCGCTTTGTCGAGCTTCCTAGGTTTGAATCTATAGTCCGTTCACGAAAGTTTGAGAGCATAGTAGGCGTTTGTTTATTTATCTGAAGTTGGCAGTATCTGCTGTCATAACATAAAATGAAGTCAACACTGCCGAATGTACCCGGCCTCGTCCGACGAGCTTGCGAGTTTTCAGAGAACTCTATGCAATATTGATAACGTTGCGTATCAATCTCATAAGAAAATAGGTAAACAACATAACCTAAAATTTTAATATACACAGGCCAAAACTTTCGTGAACGGACTATAGGTGATATTGATAGCACAATTTTTATGTTTTTTATATTTTCTGGTTTGGCTTTTTTATGAGCAAGGGCCTATTGCACCAAATACTTTGCAACTTTTCCAATGAATTACTTTGCTCGAAACGCATTCATAAGTGAAAAGCACTTCGCAAAAATGAAATTTTGTGTAACATAAATATTTTTCACTTTAAAATTTGGCAGAATGCAAAGTGCAAAGTGAAAAGATGCAAAGTATTCTGGTGCAATAGGTCCCTGGTCTACTAAAAGAAGTCAGAAATTTCAGTACGATTATGCATATGGAAAAAACTATTATGTAAATTCAGATATCCAAAAAATTATTGGTTTTATTTATTTCTGAATTCAATTTTCTTCACAGATCTTGAACTCGATAATTTTCGAAGAAGGCTACACTTTGTTTTGGAAAGATCAATCCATAAATGATTAGAATCAACAAACAATTGCTTTCAGGATATTCAAATTTAAATGATCGGTTTCTCAATATCAACAAGCGTGCATAAGCTTGAAAACAATGAAATACAGTGGAACTTGCCTATAACTAAAGCGCAAAATCCTCAAAAAAATTCGTTATAAAGAAATTTCGTTATACAGAAATTCCTCTCTATATAGTTGGCAATGTCGCGGTCGACTTCACTGATAAATTTAAGTTCATCATTCAAACTTAAGCACTTGCTTTTAGACATTTTCGCACAACTTTTCACACTAGCGTAATGGTTAGATTGAAACCGAACAACCAGGGGTGTATTTCAAACTGATTCAGAAGGATCTCTTTGCCCGCCGTAATGATTTAGGTCGGGACGTACGTCCGGAAAATTTTCGGGAAAAACCCACCCTTATACCTTCTTACCAATACCCGTTCAAAGAGTGATGTTTTTTTAATATTTCGTTATAGAAAGAATTTACTTCGTTTTAGAGGATAGTTCTTACATGTAATTTGGAATCAAGGTAATGTGTTGTACGAAATTCGTTATACAGAGAAATTCGTTATACAGACGTTAGTTATAGGGAAGTTTCGATGTATATGATTAAATTCTTGATCAAGTAAAAATTCTCTCTCTTGGGAAGGAGCAAGTTATTTGAAACTTAGATGACTGTGTGAAACCTCTTAGCTAGACAACAGTAGAATCAGTACTCTACCCATGAAAACTAATGAAGGAAATCATGAAAAACTCATAATTCCATGAAAATTTCATAGGAAAAAGTCAAAAGTACGCGAAAGTCGTTAACCTAAAATTATTCATACTTTTACGGCGAAGCGAAGAGAAAATTAATTCGTTTTTAAATTCCGTGAGTTGGAGGTAAGCTTCAAATTCAATTAAAACTTTGCTACATTCAAGGGAGTGGTGCTTTTTGCCACCTCTTACATCTCAACCGGAGCGTAGTTTACGATGTGAAGAATCTCCTTCTCCGGATTATAATGAAATCATCCGAATGATGTGTTGCCTGGAAGATCACCCAAAAAGAAGTCTTTTGAGGGTCACATATTCGCAAATGAATGTGTGTTTATTTTTATTGATAATAAGAAGAATTGAGTTTGCGGTTGGTTCTAGGTGAAACATTATAACATTTAAATTTAAAGCACACTCAATATATACTGATGGACAAAATTAGCGCACCACCTAAAATTTCGTTAAATTTTAACAATTGATATCTTCCCAATCTTTAGTCGGATTTCAACGTTTTTTCTTTCAATAGTAGCTCTGTTATTGTGGAATTCCCTCCATTAAACAGAAGTCCAAAAAATAAAATCTTCATGTTGGACAGGGCGTTTAAATAATAATTAATAAATGTCATGTTTTATAGTCAAATTTTAACGTCTTCTGTGGGCAATGCCAGGTTCCTGAGGCATATAAAAACAATAAAAGCGTTGTAGCCTAGTATCTCTTGAGTATTTCGTTTTTTTAAAAACCAATTTATCTTGAAGTCTTCCAGAGATATTCAACTTTTTATCAACTCTTGTATTTCATGCATTAGCCATGAATATCTTCGCAACCATTTGTCCGATTTGAATGTTTTTTTTAGTTGTAGCTCTTTTATTGGCGAGTATCATACTATAATGAGATGTTCAAAAAAAGAATTGCATCATGCTGTACAGGGCGTTTAAATTTTCGGGTTTTTTTTCATTACAGTTTAACGCCTTCTGTGGGCAATATCAGATATATGAGGCTTCTAAAAACTATACAGTGATGTATTCTGATGTTTCCTGAGTATTTTGCTTTAAAAGCAATTTAACTTGTACGTTTCCAGAGATATTCACATTTTTATAACATCTTGCATTTTTCTGTTTTTCTTAATTTCTTTTCGTTTATTTTTGTGTTTCATATTGTATGAAATGCAAGATGTTATAAAAATGTGAATATCTCTGGAAGGGAACAAGTTAAATTGCTTTTTATAAAAGCAAATACTCAGGAAACATCACGCTACATCACTGTATAGTTAGTATAGTATAGTAGAGAAGCCTCAGGTATCTGGTATTGCCCACAGAAGGTGTTAAACTGTAATGAAAAAAAAAACCGAAAATTTAAAGGCCCTGTAAAGCATGATGCATTTCTTTTTTTGAACATCTCATTGTTGTATGATATTCGCCAATAAAAGAGCTACAACTAAAAAAAAAACATTCAAATCGGACAAATGGTTGCGAAGATATTCATGGCTAATGCATAAAATACAAGAGTTGATAAAATGTTGAATATTTCGATTTCATGATAAATTGGTTTAAAAAAAAAACAAAATACTCAAGAGACACTAGGCTACAACGCTTTATTGTTATTATATACCTCAGCAATCTGGCATTGCCCACAGAAGAAGTTAAAATTTGACTATAAAACATGACATTATTTAAACGCCCTGTAAAACAAGAAGATTTTATTTCTTGGACTTCTGTTTAATGGAGGAAATTCGACAATAACAGAGCTACAATTGAAAGAAAAAAACGTTAAAATCCGACTAAAGATTTGGACGATATCAATTGTTAAAATTTAACGAAATTTTAGGTGGTGCGCTAATTTTGTCCATCAGTATATATTTCACAGTTTATTCAGAAATCTGACACGTGTTTTGGTATAACAACCATCCTCAGAGGAGAACAAAAAGTAGCTAAACTTAAAATCACAGAGGTTCAATTTTTACAATTGCAATATCTGTTACTTTTTATGGCACATTTTTACAACAGTATCCCATACAGAGGTACTAGAAAAAAGTTTTTTTGATTGCAAGAATCTCCAAATAGTCCATCACTTTACCCTTGTTAACAAAGTATAATAAACTAACATCTTTTTCATTGAAAAAGTGATCATTGAATTTTCTAATAAAATAATGGATGTACAAATTTGGAGTCTGATTTTTTCAATAAAAATCTGACAAAAACTTTGTATTATACTTTTTCAGATTTTTTCATTATTTTTCAAAAGTGGCAAATGTTTATTCTTCACTACGCCTTATTACATACCTGCAAGTTAAATGAGCAAACACTTCAAAATCAACAAACAAATGTTCGTATATAAACGCAGAGAGATTTTTTGTGGAGAACTTTATGAACTTGAACTGGCGAAAAACAACCAACAAATCCTACTTTCTTTCTCTCATCTGGTACTCTAAACGAGCAAACTACCCACTCCTGTTAAAACTGTTAGAAGTTTCTTTATAAATATAGTTTTGCCTCCATATTATCGTGTTCACGATGGCATTGTTGGATTTCCAGTTCGCAGTTGTTTGGCAAACGTGTATCAATAATTGATCTACAGTTTATCTGATCTACCTTTTAAATTGATCAACTTTAAAAGTTAGATTAGTGGGCTCACTAGTTGAATCACCTAATAAAATAATGAATGTACAAATTTGGAGTCTCATTTTTTCAATAAAAATCTGACAAGAACTTTGTATGATACTTTTTCAGATTTTTCCATTGTTCCTCCAAAGTGGCAAACGCGTTGTTCTTCAGTACGCCTTATTACATACCTGCAAGTTAAATGAGCAAACACTGCAAACTCAACAAACAAATGTGTGTATATAAACGCAGAGAGACTCTTTGTAGAGAACTTTATGAACTTGAACTGGCGAAAAACAACCAACAGTTCCTACTTTCTTTCTCTCATCTGGTACTTCAAACGAGCAAACTACCCACTCCAGTTAAAACTGTTAGACGTTTCTTTATGAATATAGTTTTGCTTCCATATCGTGTTCACGATGGCATTGTTGGATTTCCAATTCGCAGTTGTTTGGCAAACGTGTATCGATTGATGTACCGTTTATCTGATCTACCTTTTGAATTGATCTGCTTAAAAGGGTAGATTAGTGGGCTCACTAATTGAATCACCTAATAAAATAATGAATGTACAAATTTGGAGTCTAATTTTTCCAATAAAAATCTGACAAGAACTTTGTATGATACTTTTCCAGATTTTTCCATTGTTTCTCCAAAGTGGCAAACGCTTTGTTCTTCAGTACGCCTTATTACATACCTGCAAGTTAAATGAGCAAACACTACAAACTCAACAAACAAATGTGTGTATATAAACGCTGAGAGACTTTTTGTAGAGAACTTTATGAACTTAAACTGGCGAAAAAAAACCAACAATTCCTACTTTCTTTCTCTCATCTGGTATTCCGAACTCCACTCCTGTTTAAACTGTTAGAAGTTTCTTTTTGAATATAGTTTTGCTTCCATATCGTGTTCACGATGGCATTGTTGGATTTTCAGTTCGCAGTTGATTGGCAATCAATTGATCTACCGTTATCTGATCTACCTTTTGAATTGATCAGCTTAAAAAAGTAGATCAGTGTGCTCACTAGTTGAATCACCTAATAAAATGTACAAATTTGGAGTCTAATTTTTTCAATATAATCTGACAAAAGTAGCAAGAATCTGACAAAAGTAGCAAACGTGTTATTCTTCAGTACGCCTTATAACATACCTGCAAGTTGAATGAGCAAACACTGCAGACTCAACAAACAAATGTGTGTATATAAACACTGGGAGACTTTTTGTAGAGAACTTTATGAACTTAAACTGGCGAAAAACAACCAACAATTCCTACTTTCTTTCTCTCATCTGGTACTCCGAACTCCACTCCTGTTAAAACTGTTAGAAGTTTCTTTATGAATATATTGTTGTATTTCCAATTCGCATTTGTTTGGTAAACATGTATCGATTGATTTACCGTTTATCTGATCTACCTTTTGAATTGATCTGCTTAAAAAGGTAGATTAGTGGGCTCACTAGTTGAATCACCTAATAAAATGTACAAATTTGGAGTCTAATTTTTCCAATAAAAATCTGAAAAGAACTTTGTATTTTACTTTCCCAGAATTTCTCATTGTTTCTCAAAAGTGGCAAACGTGTTATTCTTCAGTTCGCCTTATAACATACCTGCAAGTTAAATGAGCAAACACTGCAGACTCAACAAACAAATGTGTGTATATAAACGCTGAGAGACTTTTTGTAGAGAACTTTATGAACTTGAACTGGCGAAAAACAACCAACAGTTCCTACTTTCTTTCTCTCATCTGGTACTCTAAACGAGCAAACTACCCACTCCTGTTAAAACTGTTAGAAGTTTCTTTATGAATATAGTTTTGCTTCCATATCGTGTTCACGATGGCATTGTTGGATTTCCAGTTCGCAGTTGTTTGGCAAACGTGTACAAACATTGATCGCTCGACTTGAGAGAGTTAACTCCTTTCCAAACATTTCGCTAGCATTCATCAAACCGGAAATGGTAGTATGCATATTTCTTCATTTGGATGCGGAAAAGCGTAACTACTGGTTCGGCGCAAATTGAGTTATGCACTAGGTTATGTGAGTGGTATCGTATAATTATGCACCGCTTTGTGTTTGAGTCTTTGCTAAATGCAAGGATGTTGAAGTACCTTATCGTTGTAAGGAAAACTGATAATATAATATCTCATCATACCTAATCCTTCTTATAATGAGTGTTTCAATAGAAGCTCAAAGTTTCAGTGACCAAGAAAACAAGGTTTTCTGTAGTGAAGAATTGAATATTTATTGATTTTTCCGCCCCACTTCGAAATAAAAAGTGCTTTTAATGTGTACGAAATTGAGCATTAATGACCCATTTTAATGCTCAATTTTTTTAGCCATATTAATGTGCAATCCTCATGGCAACCGTCACAAAGTATTCAGAAGCACTACGAGAAATGTCAAAACTCTACAGGAACATAGAAACATAGAAATTCCTTTACGTCAAATGTATGTCTTGAGCGATTGAGAATGTATTTTAATCAAGAACTTGTACCACTATTCATGTTAGATCGTCGGAAAAATCTTGTAATAAACTCGGTTATTAATCGAGCGACTAATGGTCTCGAACTATTAACGCGTTCGCTCCGCTCACGCATTAAATATCTTGACCATTAGTCGCTGTCTTAATAACTACCTATTTATTAAATAACTATTTTTTTCGCCGACCTCGAAAAAAAGGTGATTTTAATGTGTACGAAATTGATCATGAATGACCTATTTTAATGCTAAATTTTTTTAGCCATTTTAATGTGCAATCCTCATGGCAACCGTTCACAAAGTATTCAGAAGCACTACGAGAAATTCTACTGGAACATAGATACATAGAAATTTCATTATGACAAATGTACGAGTATGTCTTGTGCAGAATGAAAATGTATTTCAATCAAGAATTCATACAAAAATCATATTGAGATCGTCGGAAAAATCTTGTAATAAACTCGGTTATTAATCGAGCGACTAATGATGGTCTCGAACTATTAAAGCGTGAGCGGAGCGACCATTAGTCGCTGTCTTTAATAACCTAGTTTATTAAATAACTATAATAATTATAATAATAATAATAATAATAAGCCCTCAGGGGCTCTGAATGGTAAGTTCTAGAGTACGGGCTTAGCAAACCCGAGTACCCGAGCTAAACCTGGCAGTAGGTATAAAATGCAACCCACATGATGGTGCAATTAAGGAGTAGAAATATTGAGTCGCTGCCTGAGATCGTCGTCAGGCATGTCTGGAGCTGGCGCTGGACATGACAGCATGCGGGACGTCAGTGGCAGGGCGCTGAGGAGGCGGGCGCCTGTCATACAAAACACTACAGCTCAACAGAAGAACCAAGGAGGCAAAAACAGCAGTGCCACCCCCTACAAGTAGTGCTACGCAGGATCTTCAACCAGCGTTCACTCAAGCAGGGTTACCCAAAGACGCATGAAATGGACAAGTTGTATCAATGAAACGATCATGCGCATCTACTATAAAATAACAAACCTGGGTCAAGAACTAACTGGATACAGACAACGGTTATTCAATGAATTCAAGCGATGTTTTCCAGATCTACAAGTAACTGAACAGAGGATAGCTGACCAATATCGCGTAATCCTCAGAAACAAACTTAAGGTAAATGGGGCGAACATTGACATAACTTCATAATTTCTTTTTTCTTTAGATCGGAATTTTTTTATTTAATCTCTGAAAATTTTCTGAGATAGGCATACTATGTAGTATACCAAGCAATGATGTACGTAAGTTCTAATGTTTACTCTATCCAAAAAAAAAATTTTTTAAATTTGTCCGGGTCAATGTTACCCTATGAATAGTACAACATTGACATCCCATATAAATTGAACCCAAGTCACATGTTAAAGAATCGTTAAGCAACATCGACACACATAAATCTGTTTTAAGGTCTTTTTAGGCAGAGACGAACTTTTTACCTTATTTTTCTGCAAAACTGAGTATTTATTGGGTAAAACAGTCTGAAAAACTATGTTGTTTTTAAGAAATCATATTTTTATTCTGAATAATACAAGATAATAATGTGGGAACCTTATTATCAAAAACTGGTACTTAAGCACGCCCTCTTTCCCAAGGTAATGATACTAAACTAATAAATTTGGTAACTCCACTAATGCAGGGCACTTTAAAAAATGCATTCCTCTATTCATCGTCGGTTCGTCAATTACTGCAACCACTGCATTTAATAATACCGGCTCTGTGTCTTCTTAAATTACCTTAAACACCAAAACTTCGGGCCTGTTGACTCAAATTTACAAAGTTTTCTATGCAAATATTGGGAACACTTTGAACATCAGCTGTTAAAAGCAGCCGTTATGAATCCAAAAAGTTTGGCTGCGGAGCATGCGTATTACGTATATACAAAGCCGTCGGATGGTAATAGAGCACCATAAGGAGAAAACGGTATGGCTACCATGCAGTCACATTTTCGATTAGATTTAGAATTGTGTCAATGTTATACCAATGTCAATGTTGGTCCGCGTTACCTTATATCAGAAGACAGATTGCAGGAAATTAAAAATGAAGTTGTCAATGAATTAAACAACGAAGAAACCATAATAGAGAAGACACACACTTCTGGAACAGAGAGCACAACCATGGAGCAACACATGAAGAAAGAACAACTGAACTCCAATTACCGCTCCAAGAAGATATTCAAACGGACGACGAACACAGAATGAACATTCATCACCTCAGGTTCATACCTCGGTAGAAACTGCCCATAAAATTTCGAACGAAGAACGACAAGCTCTAGTGGATCGTCTGAATCAGCAATGCACAGATCTTCAGCGAATACAACGGCACTGATCCATTCTCCAGACAACACTACCTAGGATCAATCATCCAAAAAGCTTGCAGTCATCCTCAAGATAATGAACACTGATGTCATACCAAAATTCCTTTCAATGGCAACACAACTGGAAACGATCCATCTCATCCTTTATTGTGCCGCAACAACTGTAGTGGAAGTGCTGGGCATGAAGACCAAACCAAGACAGCACTCAAATCAACCCTGTCCACAACCTCGCCTACCTCACAGGCAAAGGAGGCTGGAGGAAAAGTTCAACGCTGTCTGGCAGGACATAGGAAGGCTGACACAATATGAAAATGGCATCAGAACAATCAAGCTGAAATCGTTGGTGGAATCGATTATCTATCGAAATCGCAAGCACTCAAGCTATGAAGAAGAAAACACAACAGTAAAGCAGTGCATCGACACACTGAAACAAAACTCAGTGTCTACTCCGAAGATTGCGAAGATATAAAGAGAGCAACAGGAGGAAACAAGATAACTCTCCTTGAAAACTCGGAGAAAAATTTCTACAGACATCTGGATGGAAAACAACAGAACTCCCCAACATCTATCCGAATAAGGATGACATGGAAAAATTCTGACCGAACAACTGTCAACACCTACTACTTACAACAAAAATGCCGAGCGGATAAAAACGAAGAGAAAACTCAAACCAACACCGCACAAATGTCCCTTACGGTCATCACAGAACAAGAGCTTTCGGATATTCTCAAAGAAATGCACAACTGGAAATCACCTGGACCAGACGAGCTCCACAGTTTTTGGCTGGAAAAATTCAACTGTTTGCATAGTAATTTAACTAAGGCAGTTAATGAAATTCTACGAGGTGCAGAGAGTATGCCCTCCTTCCTGACAGAGGGTATAACTTATCTTCTGCCAAAAAATCACCAAAGTACAGGGTGGGCATATTTCGATGTTTTAGCACTACAACTTTTAAACCAGAGGAGATAGACAAAATCTGATACCCACTTCTCGATCTCTTTTTCTGAGAAACTAACAATAGTAGTGTTCATTTTTGGCTACCTTCTTTTGTTTTCGAGTTATTAGCGAAAATTGGAAAAGTGGCAATATCGAAAAAAATTCATATCTAATACTGATGATAGAGCTCTGAAATTAAAACATTATACAGGCACTTTTTTACGTAGAATCCAGTGGCGTAATCGCCTTTTTTGCACCATTTCTAATTACGGAGCTATGACCCAAAGTTATGTTTTTTAAATGGAAATACTAGATTGTTGTGGCATTTCCTAAAAGCTTAATTTTTTCTGATTTCAAAAATATATAACATTGTATGGTTTGTATCAATATGAGTATAGAAAATGGTCAAAAACCTATTTTCATTTGAGTCTCAATATTTTCTATGGTTGACGAGCACAGAAAATGAAGCTTTCTATAACAAGAGCAGTCTCCTTCCGTCAATCTCATTATTTTTATGCTTTCAACTAATTTCCTCCAAAATTCGAACATGGATATATTTCATAAAAACTATATCTTGAAATGGATTTGGAAATAACAAAAGATCCACATGATCCTCCGTTTCAATCGATATATTAGTTATATGAGATGGATGCAAGAGAATATTTTTATTGCACTCCAGAATAAATACGCACAAGTGCTAAGTAGTCTATTTCAAATCGCATATGAAATAACGCATATATAGATAGATTGAAGTTATCAATTCAATCAGAAAAGTAATAAAGGAGAAATATTTTTCAATACCTAATAGTGATTACAATAAAAGGTCAGTAGGTTATAACTAAGATGTCTTATTTTAGACATCTTAGTTATAACTTAGAATGAGGGATCAAGTTTCACAGCAGTTCATCTTGGGAAATTGAGTGAAGAGCATAGAAATGAAAAGAATACTGGAAAGATATTGTGGTAATTATACGATGCTAATTTTTCTGTGCTCATCAACAGTTGAAACCATAGAAAATATTGAGACTCAGATGAAAATAGGTTTTTGATCATTTTCTATACTCATATTGATACAAACCATACAATGTTATATATTTTTGAAATCAGAAAAAAAAAAGCTTTTAGAAAATGCCACAAAAATCTTGTATTTCCATTTAAAAAACATAACTTTGGGTCATAGCTCCGTAATTAAAAATGGTGCAAAAAAGGCGAGTACGCCACTGGATTCTACCTAAAAAAGTGCCTGTATAATGTTTTAATTTCAGAGCTCTATCATCAGTATTAGCGGAGATATGAATTTTTTTCCATATTGCCACTTTTCCATTTGCGCTTATTCCTCGAAAACAAAAGAAGGTAGCCAAAAATGAATACTACTCTCATTAGTTTCTCAAAAAAGAGATCGAGAAGTGGGTATCAGATTTTGTCTATCTAAAACATCGTAATCATGACGATCCAGCAACGTACAGGCCAGTGACATGCCTGCCAACTATGTACAAGCTTATAACATCTTGCATTACACGTCGACCTATCCTCCCATTGGCGAACGAAATATATATTGCATCAGAACAGAAGGATGCTCCAGGGGTGCAATGGGATCCAAAGAACAACTGATAATCGACTCTATAATCTGCAACCAAGCCTATAAAAGAGGAGAATTTGTTCACGCTTATTTGACTACAAGAAAGCTTTCGACTCCATGCCGCATGAATGGCTCATAAAAGTTTTAGAGATCTATAAAGTAGATCCAAGAATAGTGAGCTTTCTCAAAACAGTTATGTCAACTTGGCGAACTAACATCGAAATCAGCGGCACAGGCATAAGAACTGGCACAGTATCCATCAGGAGAGGAATTTTTTCAGGAGACTCTTTGAGTTCATTGTGGTTCTGCATGGCAATGAACCCGTTATCAACTATTTTAAAATCCTCCAGAAAGGGATTCAACCTGAAAGGCAACACTACAATATGTTGATTAACCATCTTTTATACGTCGATGACTTAAAACTGATTGCAGCAAACAGAGACCAACTAGAGTGCCTACTACGACTATTGGAGATGTTTTCCAAAGACGTCAGCATGAACTTTGGACTGGACAAATGTCGTTCCCTAAATATAGCAGGAGGGAAAATCCAACAGACACCTCTCACCTTATCTAACGGAGAAGAAATAAAGGCAATGCTGGCAGGTGATCTTATACAATACCTAGGTATGAAGCAATGTCAAAGGATAGACCAACGAGTGATGAAGGACGAACTAACAGCAGAGTTCACCAGAAGAATGAGGAGGGTTCTGAAAACGAAACTGAACAGCAGAAATCTCACAAAAGCTATTAACACCTACGCTTGCTCAGTTCTCACCTACTCTTTCGGAATTGTGAAGTGGAGTAATACAGATCTCGATCGTCTCCAACGGAAAATGAGAACACTATGTACAAAGGCCAACAAGCATCATCCTAAATGCTGTGTTGAAAGAACAACAATTCCAAGAACTCAAGGCGGACAAGGCTTTGTGGACATAAAGAAAATGGCAGCTGAACAAATAAACAACTTGAGAAATTATTTTATAGATAAAGCAAACACATCGGACTTACATAAGATACTGATTGAAGCAGATTATTCAACACCTCTATTACTAAGCGAGCACCCTCATGAAAACACCACCCAGACGGATAGTGATAAAATTCAAAGATGGAGAGAAAAGCCCCTACATGGAAGACACCTGAACGAGGTCACCCAGGAACATGTCGACATTCCTGCGTCGAACTACTGGCTGACTTCTGGAAGATTGTTTCCTGACAGACAGAAGGTTTCCTCCTTGCCATTCAAGATCAAGTAGTGCAAACTAAAAACTATCAGAAATATATCATGAAGGATAGGAGCCTCACCGACGATAGATGCCGCTACGGATGCCAAACATCAGAAACAATCCAACATATTACAGGAGGCTGCCAAATGTTTGCTGGAAATGAATATAAGAGTCGACATGATGCAGTTTGTTAAATACTTCATCAGGAACTCGCCATCGAACTGAAGATTCTGCAGTCCGAAACAATTCCATATTATAAGTATCAGCCTGAAGTAATACTGGAGAACAACCTTTACAGGTTATACTGGGACCGCACAGTACTTACAAATTTAACAGTTGCTAATAACAGGCCAGATATAATCCTAGTGAAGAAAAAAGAGAAGAGAGCAATACTTATAGACGTAGCCATCCCGAACAACAACAATCTACGTCAAAAATATGCTGAAAAAATATCGAAATATCGAGAGCTTGAACTTCAGATTAAAAGGCAGTGGGAAATGTCTAGTACCAGAACCATTCCCATTCTCATATCAACCACAGGAATTATTCCTAAGAGCCTCAAGTCCAACCTCAAGGAGCTAAATTTGGATGAAAACCTGTTTAAAGTAATGCAAAAAGCAGTACTTCTTGGTACTGCTAGAACGGTAAGGAAGTTTGTAGGTCACGATGGACACCAGGAACAACCATGGAGGGAAACATTGCAAAACCAACTACCACGACATCAACCGAGAGATCCAGGACCAAGCAACGAAGGACGAACAACCCAGGACCCAGGAGAAGAAGAACACCGAAGACCTCAGAGCTCAATCCCCCTGATACTTGCTATCCGGGATGAGTGAATGTTCCCCTTAGTAGGGAGTGTGATAGCCGATCGCTAGGGGGTGTGAAAAATCACACCCTTTCTACGCTAATAGGCTCAAGTCGATAATAATAATATCTTTATTGATCCAAAAGACACAGATGTGTATAGGACATGTCATATTATATAGATATAAATATTAAAGCTCATGAATATTCAAAGAATATAAGTAAAATATAACATTTTAACAAGAGAAAAATACACACAAATATACACTAGTATTTAAAGACAACAAAAAAAAACAACAGACAAAAAACAGATATATGACACCAAATGGAGTGACATTAAATTCATCGATGTACAAGCTCAAAGTGGCAATGGAATCGCTCATATACTCATCAACAGAATAATAAGCCCTAGAAACTAATAGATTCTTCAGATGCCTCTTGAATGTTTTAAAATTTAAGTTCTGCACCTCAACAGGTAAATGATTAAAAAATTTTAAACATTTGTAAAATTTGGAAATCATGAATAAAACAAAATTTAACACTCACCAGCAATAAAAAACTCGGATAGGTACCTAAAATTTGATTTCACAGTTTTTGCCAAAAATTCAGTATGGTTACATTCTTGAGCTTTAATTTGAAACCAAGTTTAAAACTAGAAAAGTAAATGAGGAGGACTAATACGTGTATCTTCAAAAATAATCAAGATATCAAGGTGAAGTAAAAACTGAAAGTAGGCGAAATGAATGACCTGTGTAATGAACTGAGCATAAACTCGACAAATTTCCCGAACTGTTCTAGAAAATGCCAAGAACTTTTTTTCATCCTGTGTAAATAAGCTATCGACATTTTTGTAAAATTTTTCCATTTGTTGTGTTACCGAAAAATTCACCTACAGTTTGTCGTAAAAACAATTTAAATTGATGGAAGATTACGAAAATTATTGGACAACGGCTTCGCTGCCTTGTACCCTTTTCACGTAATTTTTAAATAACGTTATTGAAAACAAGTGGTGGTAATTTGGGCTTTCAATTCATATATGGATGCAATTTCAGTGACAAAAACCTACGATATCATGTAACCCTACAGCCAGAAGTCTAAATGCATTATATCGTCAAAGCAAAATGTTCAGTTCTTTTGTCCGATGGAGAATTGTAGTTGGAAATTGAAGGAAGCTGTTATGTCAATTCTGAAAACTCCATTAGTCATCTATTTATAGATCTCTAAAACATCTGAGCTCCAAAAATAGAACTAAGTTCGCAAAAAATCAACTGAATTTTCTCAATACCATAAATCACACAAATGGATTAGTCATTAATTAATTTTCTAGAACTGCCAAAAGTGAAAAAATTTCAAGTTCAAAGAGTGATTCCTGGAAATAGCCAAAATAACTTTTCAACAAGCTTCGAACATAAAACATCATCAACATAAAAGTATATTTATTGATGTTCATAATAAACAGATTTGGAAATTCACATCTGAAACATACGACATACAATGCATCAGACAGAGAATTCTTCCGGCTAGTTGCAGAGATGAATAGTCGAGATAACCACGTGCTGTAACTGAATGAATTCCGTTAACTTATTGCAATAACCAAGTCTTTTCTCTCTCTTATCGCAGTATGGTAGAGAACCTGCAGTACACGTATAGAATTATTTGATGTCAGGCTGCCAGCAATACTCAATTCCATTTATTTACTGTTGCCTACCATACTAAATGAATTGTGCTCCTCCTAACGATAAGAGAGAGATAAGACTAGAATATTGCAATAAGACAACGGAATTCAGTGTGTTACAGCACGTGATTGTCTCGACTTTTCATCTGTGCAACTGGGCGGAAGAATTCTCTGTCTGATGTATTGTATATCGTATGTTTCAGATGTGAATTTCCGAACCTGTATACATATTCTTTTGAATTGAGAGATAACAAAATACAATACATGAAACAGAAAAGTCCAAAGCTGAGGTTGGTACAAAACGGGGTACCATACTATTCTGGCGTATGATACCAGAGCATAGGGAAAAACCCCAATAGAAAAAAAACCCTTTCTCGCCGTTTTTACAAAATTGAAACTTAAAACTATTCCAAGAAATACCTTAAATATTCAGATACGAAATACTTAATTCATTCTCTTGAGCCAGGAAGGTGTTTCAAACCAGGTCTGGCATTTCAAGTGATGATTTTTCGAATCTTCTGTTCTTCTAAGACCGCTACAGGACCCAATTGAAGGGTAATCATCTCCCATAGATTTAAATAGTGGTATTTCATCCTTAATTTCCAATTCAATTTCGGAATAATGATGAAAAAAAACCTGTGAAAAACTTATGTTCATAATGAAATGAATTAATAATGTCCATAATAAAATAACAAACTTTTTCATAGTAAAATGGCGTGAAATCCTATCCCAACCCAACGAAGACTCACTCATTACTCAGTCTACACAACCGCGTTTTTATTATGATTGCTGAGTGTTCTTTCCCATTAAATCTTCCTAAACTTCACACTCACATGCTGTTAAACCCATTGAAACATTTTCAACCCCATAAATTCCCTTCTAGAGTTTAAACTCTATAAAAATTTGACCTCTTCGTCAGTGCCACTTCCATATTTCTTCGAGTAGAAAAACTGGACAAGAAATCTCGGTTGACTCGGACAAAAATTCGTTAGAAACTTTAAATTGCACAACGAGTGCTTTTATGTTTTGTTTCGCGACTTTTGATTTGTATCTATTCAGTAGAATAGCGAATTCAATGAAACTAGGTCAAAATCTCGTAGGATTTTTGCGGATGAAGAAAACTTCCAAAAGTGTTTCTTCGAGTCTAAATCTGGCGGATCAAGCTCGCGGATTAGGGATTTTTCTGGCTCAAAAATTCGGGAAGTTGATGGAACAAATTATGGGATCTAAGAATGAGGCGGGGAATTAGATCCTTCGCTTATATAAAAAAATATATTTCTGTTGGTCTGAAATAATAGCGATCAGTTTGTACCGCAAAGATATTTATATCACTTGATTCTCAATGAGTTCTTATCATAGAGATAGGATAGTATAGAGTTGCCATCATTGAAATAAACGCGGTTACAGATGCGCCATATTACTACCACCATTGTTTAAGGTTAAACAATGCTACCACCTATCAAATTTGACAATCGTTGAATTTTCTGGAGGAATTGTGATTATGTCCTGTTTGTAGTTAAATTGTGTTTTTTTCTGCTCAATAATATACAATAAAATGGTATCGTGCACTGTAAAGCTTTCTTCAAGCAGAGAAGAGACAGATAAGAAGATAATTAGAGAAAAAACATATCACATGTAGGAATGAGTACTGAACAGATCTGCATTCGAAATTTTTGCTAGTCTGTCTTGGTAATCTGATATCTTTTTATATGTGTTTTATCGTCTGAAGAAAAATTGTTTATTTTATATTCAATTGACCTTATTTGAACAGGATTCTTAAAGACCCAACACGTCGTATTTTTCGGGTGTAAAACAGAAAAAACTGGCAACTTAATTCAACCTTGAACTGAACTGAAAACCGCCATATCGTTCCCGACTCAGCCCCGCCCACGGTTCTATTTTTCCTTACCAATTGTATGTCATAGCATCTTTTCTCTATTATATCTGGATGTTTCTAATCCTTCCTTTCTTATCAATCAAATATTACTGACTGCCTGGCAAAAAACATATCATTTAATTTTGTGTTATCAAGTTAACGATCAACAAATTCGCGATGTGTCTTGCATGTTGAAACGAAAGTCAACACACATTTTTGGGGATGAATTGCAGTGAATATATAACTGGATTTGTATAACATTAATACGACATGCACGAAAGGTTGTTCCAATATGTTAGTCGAGATATCGTGCGAGGCAACCCTGTTATAGTTATTACATTTATTCATAGCCTCATGGAACAATTTTGATCCACCCTTCATGGGATAATTATTCTGTTTCAGTTCTATCCAGAATAGTATGCAAATGAGAAAAGTTTCTGTCTGAAGAAGTCGAAAGTATTCTTGATGATAATAATAAAGATATATATTAATCTTTCGAAATACCACAAGGAATGTGGGACAGGTCAAGTAAAGGGTTTTCCAATAAGAGATGTTATTTGAATATTCAAAGAAAAAATGCATTTTCAATATAAATGATCGAATGTTTATTCCATCATAAAGAAGAAGCTATGCCGTTAATAGTGGAAATAACATCAGGCAAAGGACCACCACGACCACGCTTACAGGACCATATCCTTTCAATGAAATTTTTCATAACCAAATCGCAAAGTGCTGCCTATGTCCTCGATGAACTCACGAATTCCATCTTTGAGGTCTTGAATCGACGCTGGGATATTGGCGTAGCCCTTCTCTTTCATGTGGCTCCAAAGGAAAAGTCGAAAGGTGTTTAAATCACAAGACCTCGGTCGCCAATTGTATTCACCTCTTCGAGAGATAACATGATCCGGAAACTTTTCCCGCAAAAGATCAATGGTTTCGTTGCTTGTGTGGCCTTAAGACCCAAATCTTTATGCAAAATACGGTGTAATGACGTTTGTGGAATGCCTAATTCCAAAGAACGACGAGGAATGGACAAACCTGGGTTTGTAGCTTTCAGCTACAGTAGCAATATTCTCGTCTGTTCTTGAGCGACGTGCACGGGTTTTATTCTTCACATCACTAACTTGTCCAAACAGCTCGAATTATTCCATCAATTTCTTTATTGTGGTCTGACAAGGTGCTTCACGACGACCCAAAAATGTTTGAGTTTTAGGAACCGTCTCTGCCCAATTTTCACCATTTTTATAGAGAATTTTTATAATTTCAATGCGTAGTTTCTTCTTGTCAAATATCAAAAAATGACAGCATCGAACGTGACATCTACTGAAATAGCGGGCTTTTCAAAATAACACCTCTTATTGGAAAACCCTTTATTACTTTCATACTCCTGAACTGAATGAAAACAATGCCTTAATAGCATGTATTGAAATTCTTCTTTGAACTTTTCCATATACAAAGATAGCAAAAGATGTTGGATGGTTTTGAGTTCAATACATCTATACCTACTTTGAAGAATGTCTTAACTTGTGAAATTGGTGGAGTCGTATCAAAAGAACATTTCAATTTCTGGCTTTTTAGGCATTGATCTTTATTTTCCTCACAATATAAGACACACTCAAAGATGGAAAACATGCCAATGACAATATCATTATTTCATTTGCAACAAAGACATGTTTACACGGTGTACAACGACTCAGGTTGAAAATATATCACACATAGTGTACCTTGATAGGAGGTGCAAATGTCAAAAACTTTTTTGAATAATTTTGAGGAGAGGGGTCGCATAAACATGAGACCGCAAACGTTTGGAGATGGGTACTTGAGTTTGATTTGTTTTTACTCGTAGTATGTAGGTACACTTCCCAAGATATCAACCAGGAATTTAACATAATTATCGCATTTCAGAGTTGTCATTCCTAGTTGACATTTTTTTTTAAACACAGTCCTCTGTTTTCCCTCAGAGGAAATTGTAAATAGAACTCTTGTTATTCGACTGAAGTTTATGGATTGTAGGTTCGTCGTATATTTTTTGATTTTGAGAAAAAAAACGATTTTATTCCAATATCAGTCAATCAACCAGTTTCATTTTTATTTCGCCTTCAGTGGCTTGATTTTGTCTTAGAAATTGGAATTTCCAGTGATTTTGGTAAATAAAATATTTATATAAATAATGGACTTCCAGAAAATCATAGTGATTATCCATTTTTAGTTTCCTTGTCAGGTTTTGAAGGAAGAATTATTGAATTCAAACGATCAGAATGGACGGTTGAATATGACGTCAGCATTCATTCAATGGCTGAATATTGAATCACATTTTCCAACGATGCCAACTTGCTACTCTGTATGAATTGTAATCCCACTTATTATTCTTGCTCTTACGTAACTTTGAACTTGCCAGTATAGAAATCGATTTTCAATAATTAATCATAACAAATTGCTTACTTCAAATTTTAAGTAAATAATTGGATAGATGTTTGTTTAACACTACTCTCAAGGCTGAAAAACACTATAGGTATTAAAAAATACATTACAAGGACAAAAAACTTTCAGATATCGATTGAAATATGTATAATATGGGAGAATTCTGCATTTCTAAAAAACTTAACAGGTTTTCACTCTCAGTCTCTGAAACAGAAATAATTAAAAAATTTTAATTGATGAAGTACTTCCCCGAAAATGTATGCACTTATTTCTCAGGAGCAAATTGGTTTTGAAAAAATTGTTGCCTAACACTAAAACTAAAGCAGGAAATGAATGAAAATGATAATGTAACGTTTCGGTGTCTAAATCAGACACCTCCTTTAGACAAACTTGTAAAATCTTCCGAATTGTATGTGTTTTTCATTTGCAGTCTGATTGACATTGAAAGTTGTCAACACATAGAAATGTTGATCTACTTAATTTTGAAATTTTCTGATGTCATTTCTTTCTTCAATAAATCATTTTTTCCATTATTTCTGTTTTAGAGACTGGGAGTGAAAACCTATAAAGTTTTTTTAGAAAAGACAAAAAACTTTACTACAAAATCGGCAAAAGCTTTCCAGAATTATCTGAACGGTTTATTTTATCAAATAGGAAGGTATGGATGCAGCTAATGCACAATCTAAAGACCTTCCTGTACAGTGATAAGCAAGTCTCATCAAATATAAACCAGTAAAACTTAATAATATTTCAAGAAGAACGAGCTCTCGCTTGTCAACCGATACGATCGCTGATATATTTACCACGCCTATAAAATGATCCAAAGTAAATAACGGTCAATCATACGACACCTTCTTTTATTTCTTCTTTGTTGATATTTCCAGAAGACCCCATCATGCTGCCTTCAAGTGCGTGATTCGAAAAGCGAACGATGTTTTTAACTGTCTACAACGCCACCACGCCGCACCAGAATAAAGTTCTCATAAAAATAGTTTGCTAGAATTCGATTCATTCAATTATTAAAGTAAGAAATTTCATTATTTATCCTTGATTTATATTTGTCAATGTAGGTCGAATAGAGATATATTCTTTTGAATTGAGAGCTAACAAAATACAATACATGAAACAAGAAGTCCCTAGCTGAGGTTGGTGCAAAAAAGGGTACCATACTATTCGGTCGTATGATACCTGAGACCAGGGAAAACCCTCAGTAGAAAAAATCCTGTCTCGCCGTTTTTACAGGATTGAAACTTAAAACTATTCGAATAAATACCTTCAATATTTAGATACAAAATACTTATTCATGCTCTTGGGCCAGGAGGGTGTTTAAAACCAGTCTGGCATTCCAAGTGATGATTTTTCGAATCTCCTGTTCTCTGTGACCGCTACAGGACCCTATTGAAGGACAATCATCTTCCATGGATTTGAATAGTGGTATTTCATCCTAAATATCGAATTTTTAATCATTTTTGCTAGTTGTTTTCAACGTTTCAGTCAGCATTCCCAGCCTTCGATGGTCCGGAAACCTCTTAAAAAACCTGAAACTTTCGAAAAAACAATTTCCGCCACTCGTTGAAAATATTCGTCATTTTGAAATTTCTCAGAAATCAATGATCCACGACTTGAAATATTTTTGATTGGATCGATGGTGAAAATTCATTCGATCTTTTCGACTGATAAGATTGATATAAAACCTTCTTTTCTTTCTTTCTATTTTTTTTTTTTTAGTTTTTGATCTTTTGCCACCACTGAAGCTTCACTCCATAAGGGAAAAGATACTTATAGCCTAAGCTTGTTCAACCCACTCTGAATTGATACCAAAGACATAATATCAAAAATTTAACGCAATGCCCTGAGTAGGTGCTTCTGAGCTCTGGTTCTTTGATGGAGCAAATGACTAATACTTCAAATTTTATATGCGATTTCAGATTGAATCTAAATATATAAATGCAGAATCTCAGCACAATCGAAATTTTTTCTAGAAATTATTCAAAAAATGAAATATGTAAAGAATAAATGATTGAAAAATTAATTTCTATGGTTCCGATGATGAAATTCTCTTGAAATGTTGCACACGAACATTCAGTATATCATTCTCGATTCACAAAATGAATTTCATTTCAATCGGTGATCCTGTTATGTAAATATAGAGATTCTTCTCTTCAATATTCCTATTGAATTTTTCATGATTCTGTTGACACTATAGCCATGAAATTCTGCATGAAAATTCAATATAAGTCTTCATTAAAAAAAATTTCACTTGAATCGGAGATCCTGTTATGACAATATGAAGATTCTTCTTTTCAATATTCAATTGAATTTTCTACAGTTCTGTTGACACTATGGCCACAAATTTTTGTATGAGGCTTATTATGAGCATCTTGAATATTGCCGCAACATTTCATTTCGATGGGTTTCGTTTTGTCTGCGATATTGAGGAGCAAAAATTTTGAATGGGCATATTTTAAGGAACACTCTGTATGATTTAGCTGGTTAACGAACTGAGCCATCTGGGAACCGAATTCACCCTGAAAATTTCAATCAATAACGGCTGGTCGGACATCCCCACGGACAAAAGTGAATTTGACCACGAATTCGTCATCAGAGAGCTCGAAATTAGAAAATTACAGACATTTGGGCAAAACGATAAAGCATTGGTTTAAGGAGAACCAGCGCTCAAAAAAAGAAGAACTGTAACATCGAAAATTGAAGAAAGCAGCCATCATGTTAATTACCGAAAATATCATCAGTATATTTTCTAAGCTTTCAAAACAATTGGGTCTTCAATAATGAGCTCCAGCTTGAAAAAGGTCAAATGAGTTTTTCGACAAGACAACATTTTGATATAGTGACTAAAATTGCTTTTCTGAAAGTTTAAATTCTAAAGTGTTTTCTTCTGACGATGCCTGGCGAATGCAGGTCGAAACATTGAACAGAAGAACCAAAAGTGATGGACATAGCACAAATAATATTTACCAAAAAGATCCACCATCAATGACACCTTACCATAAACTCATTTAGCTTGTCACTTTTTGCTCACACTCTTTCAACCATAAATGAACCCAATTTGTAAATTCCATCTCAACCGGTCATAGAAAAACATGCACCCGTCTTCATTCAATAAACTCAATATCTATCCCAACATTGGTTTTTCCGATAAAGATCACATACGGAGCACAAAGTGTATTGTTAGCTCCCCATTTATACCAATTTCGAGCACGTTTACCTGTAGATCGGAATCTTTGATGAAGCTTTTGTTGAAGGAAGAGGGATTCGTTGCAGGTGAACCACAGAGTTGCCGGGATACGCTGCCAGGATCGATACTCTCCTTCTAGATAGGCTCCTGCGGGGTTGCAGGACTCCAAAAACGTCTCACACTTTTCCAAGCTCGCACCCTAAGACGGCATGTGCAGTTCTAAAAAACTTATAATGTTTTTACTCCTAGTCTCTGAAACAGAAGTAAAATCAATTAAATAAAATAAATAAATAGTTCTTTAATCAACTAGGTTATTAGACAGCGACTAATGGTAAAGATGTTTTAATGTGTGATCGGAGCGAACGCGTTAATATTTCGAGACCATAAGTCGCTCGATTAATAACCGAGTTGATTACGAGATTTTTCCGACGATCTCAATATGATTTGTGTATGAATTCTTGATTGAAATACATTCCCATTCTGCACAAGACTTACATTTGACATAATGAAATTTCTATGTATCTATGTTCTAGTATAATTCTGCATTTCTCGTAGTGCTTTGAATAATTTGTGAACGGTTTCCATGAGGATTGCACATTAAAATAGCCAAAAAATTGAGCATTAAATGGGTCATTAATGATCAATTTAGTACACATTAAAAACACCTTTTATTCGAGGTCGGCGAAAAAAAAATTTTAATTAAGGTGAAGTGCTCCTACGAAAATTTTTGCACTTATTTGTCAGGAGCAAATGGTTTCGAATAATTGTTGCCTAACATTAAAACTAAAAAAAGAAATAAATGAAAAGGATGATGTAACGTTTCGCTGTCTATATCAGACACTTCTTTCAGACAAACTTGTAACATCTTCGGAATTGTGTGTTTTTTCATTTGAAGTCTAATTGATATTGAAGGTTGCCAACACATAGAGATGTTGACCTTCAATAAAGCAATACAAATACGATCTATTTCCAAAAGAACAATTGGCCAAATTATCTACTTCATCTAACAAAATACATGTGGATTCCTTAATTTTCCTTTCATAATTGTCAGTAAGTCATTAGGATCTTTGTGTTGTTCCAGTTCATTATATAATTATAAGGAAATTAAGGAATCCACATGTATTTTGTTAGATGAAGATGCGTCGCTATCTTAATTCTTAATATCAAGTTGATATTGTCTGATCTGTGATTTCGCTAAAATTTGAAAATCAATGAGACGAAGTTTAAATAGAAGTAACTCTGGAATCAATCAACTGATTTCATTGTTCATGGGAACATACAGACATGTATTTTTCCAAATCTACTGTGGAAATTTCAAGACCCTCACACAAGACATTCATTGGTTTACAACGTACAGAGATAATATATATTTTTTATTTCTAATAGCACATTCTCAGGAAATTTCGAAGAAGTTTGTGTTTCATTACTCTCCGTCGAGATACCACATTTCGAAATGATCGGGTGTGTTGTTTTGAAAATACTGTGAATGTAATAAAAAATTTCAAATTTTGATTTGGCTGGTTATCAAATTTAACTGCGGCATTCAGAACCCGAACAAACTCCAAATTTTCAGAAGCCTTACTTGATTCGTTCTAAAGTTAACATGTTTACGGCCAGACATTTTCATCGACCACGGATTCTTCATCAGTGAATCCAACTCTGTCGTTTGAGACCACTCTCGGCCATAACTGGAAAATACAGACATTGGGCCAAATGATAGCATTGTTTCAATAGGAACAAGCGCTCAAAAAGACGATAAAACCCATAGGAATAGGATAGTATAGAGTTGCCGTCATTGAAATAAACTTGGTATCAGATGTACCATATTACTACCACCTAACATCAGATTTGACAACCGTTGAATTTTCTGGAGGAATTGTAATTCTTGCGCCTGTTTCTAGCTGAATTGTTGATTTTTTCTACTTAATAATACACAATATCGTGCACTGAAAGGCTTCCTTCAAGCAGAGAAGAGACAGATAAGAAGAAAATTAGAGGAAAAACATGTCACATGTAGGGATGGTTACTGAACAGATCCGCATTCGAAATTTTCGCTAGCTTGTCTTGGTAATCTTTTTAAATGTGTATATTATCGCCTGAAGAAAAATTGTTTATTTAATATTCAATTGACCAGATTTGAACGGGATTCCTAAAGGCCCAACACGTCGTTTTTTTTGGTGTAATTTGTAAACAGAAAAATCTGGCAACTTAATTCAACCCTGAACTTTACGCCATATTGGTCCCCGACTTAGCCCTGCCCAGTGGTACTATTTTTCCTTACTCAATGTATGTCATAGCGTCTCTTCTCTATTATATCTCGATGATAAAAACCCATTATAGAATCCATTTCCTAGTATCCAAATATGCGTTTAAATATTAAGATTAATGAATGGTTCATCCCTATAATCCCCCCTTTAGAATATCACCATGCCCGTGTTGTTTTCATGCTGATTCGAATATACGAGTATGAATTCTCGGAAATTAGAATATTTTTCCGGATTGTGTGAACGCCCACTCATGAAGGCCAAGAACTTTTCACTTTAGTCGTGACACGGTCCGATGTGACATAAACATTCTCACTGGGTTTATCTACCGAACCTCCTAACTGCAATAAATTCACGAAGGGTGACAAATATCCCCGGAATCCTCCAACTGATTATACTAATAATTGAGGGGAAATTCTGGCCTTCTGTTGTGGTTCTCTGTATAACAAGCGCATATCTGTTAATGGTGACGTAGGGGAAGGAGGGGCAGATGACGACAGTAAGCTAAAAAAATTCATAAAACGATTATTTGCTCATTTGCGGTGTGAAAGAAACTTTTCTGTCATTTACTGTTATTGAGTTTTCAATTAAAAAATTTGTATCACTTGAGAGTTACTATTTGGAGTGAAAATCTTGAAATTTGTCTGCTTACGTCATATTCGTCATCTTACCCGACGTGGAGGGTAAGATGACGAATTGTGTATAGTAACATCAGAAGATACGTAATCTTAAAAAAAATATAGATAGCTATATAAAAAAGTTTACAAATCAAGGTAAAAACGAATTATTCTAGGAAGTAAAATAACATAAGATACTTTCAACATAATTTCTCATAATGTTCACAAACACCACTCACAACTCCATTTTTCCATTTTGCCTCTTCAGTGTCCATTTCTGTGCACTCAGCATGAGCCCACTCTTTCATTTGCTACAGCAAAACCATATTTCATCTTTTTCACGTTCACTGCAGAAAATGCAGTCTCTTTCTCTCATTGTCAGAGTCAGCATATTGTAGATCTATTGAGGAGTCAAGAATCGTTGAATTTCATTTTTCTTCTTACTGGTTTTTTGTTTTACTTTCTGTGCTTTCCTACTTTTCTCTCAGTTTTTCTTTAGTTTAACTCATCAGGATATTTCTTAAAATATCTTCTAAGAGTAGCTTCTGGAATTTGGTATGCTTTTGAAGCTGCATTTACACTCATCCCTTCAATTTTTAGTTTAGTGAGTGCTCTTTTCATATTATCTTTCTTTCATGATTGCCTGTCAGTTTTTCTTTGATATATTTTACCCATATTTATTCAAACCTGCAGTTAAAAACATGACTTAATAAATATTTTTGATTATGTAGGGTAAGATGACGAACAACTCGTCATCTTACCCGCATTAGGCATTTTTATTTGTAAACATCATAAAATGAAATTCATCATTCTCAACAAATGTTTTCAATACTCAAATTGTTCCTGAAACATGATAATTTCGAAAAAAAATAGACTTACAGAAAACGAAATGAAGAAAACACTAAAAACAGTAATACTCGCTATCACAAATATTGTCTCAACCAACACTTGACATGTATCAACTCCTGTATCTTACTGAACTCTCGTCGCATTTTGCTGCCGATAAAAGACATGAAGAATAGCACTTTGTTTTCGGGTCTGACAGAAGCTGATGCTGAAAGACTTATATATTTAGGAAATATAGAGAATTCGTCATCTTACCCTATTCGTCATCTTACCCTCCTTTTCCCTAGATATGTCGAAAACAAGTGCGAGAAATGTTACTTTTTCACACGGAAGTGGAGAAGGTACTAGTGAAACGGATAAGTTATAGTTCGAGACCATTAGTCGCCCGATTAATAACCGAGTTGATTACAAGATTTTTTGGGTGATCTCAACATGAATTGTGTATAAATTCTTGATTGAAACATATCTTCATTCTGAACAAGCCTCACATTTCACATAATAAAATTTCTATGTATCTATGTTCC
Source organism: Propylea japonica (assembly GCA_013421045.1). Lineage (NCBI taxonomy): Eukaryota > Metazoa > Arthropoda > Insecta > Coleoptera > Coccinellidae > Propylea > Propylea japonica. The sequence continues at coordinate 26,743,451 of CM024240.1, forward strand.
AGTAGAGTTTTGACATTTCACGTAGTGCTTCTGAATACTGTGTTAACGGTTGCCATGAGGATTGCACATTAAAACAGCCGGAATCGAGAATAAAAATGAGTCATTAATGATCAATTACGAACACATTAAAATCACCTTTTATTTCGAGGTCGGTGGAAAAAAAAATAAGATTGCGACGCGATTATTCGAGCCAAATTTCAGAATTGTATCAGTAAAATTTTTTTAAAAAAAATTCAAGAAAAGCCCTGAGCAGGAGCTTTTGAGCGCTCGTTCTTTGGTGGAGCAATAAGACTATTACCTCGAAATTTTATATGGAATTTGAGATTGATACTAAATATATAAATGCAGAATCTCAGCACAATCGGAATTATATTCTGAAAATTATTCAAAGTTAGAAATATGTGAAAAATAAATAATTACAAAAATTAAATTCTATGGTTCTGCTGATGCGATACTTCTGAAATTTTGCATAAACATTCAGTATATCAGTTTTTATTTTCAAAATGAATTTCACTCGAATCAGATATTCTGTTATGGAAGATTTTTTTTCAATATTCCAACCGAATTTTCTATGGTTCTGTTAACACTATGGCCACAAATTTTGAATGAATATTCAGTTTATCGGTCTCCATTCACATAATAAATTTCACTAGGATATTCTGTTATGGAAATATAAAGGATCTTCTTTTCAATATTCCAATTGAATTTTCCATGGTTCTGTTAATCCTATGGCTACGAAATTTGAATGAACATTCAGAATATTGATCTCCATTCACAGAAAAATTTCACTCGAATCGGATATACTTTTATGAAACTATGAATTTTTTTTTCAATATTCCAATTGAATTTCTATGGTTCTGTCCAACCTATGGCCACAAAATTTTGCATGAGGCTTGTTATCGACATCTTGCATTTGGCCGTAACATTTCATTCCGATTGGTTTTCGTATTTTCTGAGATATTGAGGAGGAAAAATATTGAATGGCCATATTTTATGGAGCAACTTGTACCCTTTGCTAGTTAACGAACTTAACCGAGCCATTTGGGACCCGAAATCATCCTGAAAATTTCAAGTCTCAAGGACAACCCCTTCTAAAATTATTGAGCTAACGGACGGCCGGATGACGGACGGCCCACAGACAAAATTTTATTTGAACCATATCGTTTGAGACCATTTTCGGCTCAAAATTCGCAAATTACAGACAATTGGGCAAAACGATATAGCACTAGTTTAAGTAGAACTAGCGCTCAAAAACCCTATCTCGCCATTCCAACAACAATTGAACTTAAAAACTATTCAAATATTAGGGGCGTTCGGCATTGACCTCCGCGAGCGGACGGATTTTTTAGTCACGTGACCACAGATCGTACAGATAAATCTGAAATATCTGGGAATAAACGAACGGTACAGAGCATCTGCCACAGAACATACTGCTCTGTTCTACTTTTATAGATCATGTGATTTCAAAGATCACTATTTTGGGAAATATGCTCATCTTTTAACGATACTTTCACCCTCTTAGTAGCTCTTCCATAAAATCTCAATTAAATAATTACGTGCAAAGGCACTGAATGCAAAAGAAACGAGTAATGCAATATCCCCTTCTGGTCGTTCAATACGACGATAGTTGTACCGAAAGATCCTGATCAATTAATTGATTAATTACACGAAAAAGAAACGGGAAAGCAATATCTCCACCTGCCCATTTATAACTACGATAGCTATATTGAAAAATTTTAATGAATTGATTGAGTTTTTAATGAATAAATGAAAACAGAAGAATGAAACTGTTAGAATTTTTAATCTATCGGTTGTCGGATCAGGAAACTCAACATAAAACAAAAAATATAAAAAACATAAAACTCTATGGATAAAATCGCTTTGCTCAGTCGAAATAGACCGAGCGAAAAGATCGACGTCCGATTGCTCAGATTTTTATGACGAACGGTACAGATGTGTATTCCCCTCAATCCGGATGTAATAAACGAACGGTTTAGATCGATCCGACACGTCCGATGTCGATGCCGAACGCCCCTCCTGAAGGATTTCTTCTTTATTGAGTCCAACCGAAAACCCTGTCCAAGATGCCTTCGGAATTCTAAATCTGAAAGAAAAAAAAGCTGAAAAAAAGGAACAGAAAAATAAAATGATTGAAACTCCATCAAATCGATTCAAAAGAAACTGCAGACATAGATTGAGGCAAAGAAAATACCAGAATATTTGCGAGACCTGAAACCGAAAATCCTCATGAATAAGCATTTAATCCAATTAAACGCCTTCCTCACCTTTGGTATTCCAAACCACACATCTATCATCCACGTCTCGCTAAAAGCTTGATTCGCACACACAGAAATATATCAAGGAATGACTGTTGTTTACCAGAAACGCTCTGCCATTCCCGAAAAAAATATTCTTTCGAATCATAAATCTCCTCGTACCTATCGGCCATTTCGAGGAACCGGAACTATTAAAATTCCATCAAAGCGGCTATGAATAAGAGCAACCGTTCTACTCGGAAGAGAATGATATTCTTGCCAAGAGTGGGTTGAAAAATGGGGACTCTGGCGTTTTTTTCGACATCGATATGGTGCTTTTGTTTTTTGCTTCCCGAGGAGTGTGAGTTTTTCCGCGGTTGTTCCTGGCGATGAAAGCTTTCTCGTTTCAAATATCTGTAATCTTCTGATATTGACCTGGAATTGTATGGTGTCATGGTTACAGTAGACCCAATAGACTTGTTCTTGAGCAAGATCTACAGATTGATCACATCGGTGATACCCGGATTACAACTTTTTAATGGCACATTATGGTCATTTTTTTTTTCAGAAACTCATTATGCTGTCGACCGCATTGTTCTATGGTATTTTGTTTTCGAGTTTAAAGCCAAAATTGACATTTGGACTATTATGGGGAATAAAACACTTTTACAGATAAAAAACTAAAGTGATTTTAAGGACTCAACATGTTTCGAGCTATAAGAAGCTCACCTTAAGGAGGAAAAACACAAAAGTGAAGCTAAAAACTAAAAACTCATGGAGGGACGAGAGCAAAGCCAAATTTAAAACATAAAATATTAAATTAAATAAATTACCTACCTTTAAGAATCAATGACAAAGAAGGAAAAGTTAACAAGTAGAAAAGATATAAAATCAGTTGATTTCAAGTCAGTTTTTTCAAAAAAATAATAAATAAACAGTGACATAAGAAATTGAAAAATTTTAAAAAGGCAGAGTGTCACCAGAATAAACTTACAGGTAATTAAAAAAAATAATCCACTGCATGCAAATGGTCTGAAAACGAGTCCTATAATATCACTAAAAAATTAATTGACAAATTGAGGCTCTTGGAGAACAAACGAAATCAATCCACAAAATTGGCAAATGGACTATTTAAACTTTGGTCATTATCTCACTTCCTGTTTGTGCTTCAAACTTGAAACAAAAACATTTTATACTGACACTCTTTTGATCCAGTGGCTTAATCTTATTTTTGATGAGGGATTTCCTTCATGAATTATTATATAAACTTCCATTTTTTCTCATGGCAACAATAGTTCATTTTCTTTGAATAATTCTGTTGACGGTATTTCGTACAAGTGAATGTTGACTTGAGATGTGCGTAAAAGTCTGAAAAGAATTACGACGCCAGGCGTTGCGGTGCTTTCAAATTTTTTTTCAAGAACATACCTTCTTTATTGTTCCATTCAAAAGATAATTTAATTCTGAATGTTTCTTCTGTATATTATTCTTTCTATTTCTTACCGTCAGAGACCTGCAGCGTGTTTTATGTTAATTCTATTCCATTTATTTTTTCTGTATTGTGACAGTATGCATTGATTTAGAGACATAGATATGATTGTGTTTCTTAAGATTAAATAGACTTTGTAGCAAACTATTTCTCGATCATTATATTCATCGATATACATATTATATGTAATAATAAACATATCAAATCATATGTTCTTCATACCGGCCATTTTCATCCATACACAGATTTTATATTTTCCTCATTTCATTATACCTAAGTTATTTCGGCTTCGGCCAAAATATTAGGGATCACTTGAACAAAGTAACTTATATGAGCTAAGGAAAAGATATTATTTATGTATAGATAATAATGGACGCTTAATAAAGCATATGATTTGACATGCTGCATTTATTTATTAAAAAAATTTTAATGTTATGATATAAAATTTGATGAATATAATGATTGAGAAATAGTCCCCTACAAAGTCTTTTTGATTTTAAGAAACACAATCATATCTAGGTCTCTAAATCAAGGCATACTGTCAGAATACAGAAAAAATAGATAGACACAACATAAAATACGCTGACGGTAAGAAATAGAAAAAATGGTCTACAGAAGAAACATTCAGAATTAATCTTACGAAAGACACAATGAAAAAGGTATGTTCCTAGAAAAAAATTTTTGATAGTGCCGCAACGCCTCTCAAGTCAACATCGGTCATTGACTTGTACCAAATACCGTCTACAGAATAAAAAAAATTGAACCCCTTTTCAAGAAAAATCAGGTTACCAAGATGAGTGAATCACCCTTTACATCTTCAAAAGAATCTACTTGAAGATTATTAATTATTATCAAGCTCACTCAGTATACAGGGCAATTCAAGTGTGGAGTCGAAAACTTAGGAGGATATGTACAGACCGATGTTCTTGATAAAACGGAAAAAAATATCTGAAAAAAGTTTACAAGGTATTGGACTCAAAAGCTTCTGTTTGCCATGAATTGAATTCCATAAATTACAGCAAGCTCAGAAAGAAATACGCAAAATTTAATTTTGTCTTCATATTTCTTCATGAACATTTATAAGAATATATGTATGTGTCCAATGCAATGCAACATTCGAATTTGTATTAAATTATTTCTCTCCCTAGGTTACCAACAAAAAACAATTAATTTCTATGGAATTGACAATATAAAGAAATTATGAAGTACATTAATAAATTCAATAGCAGAAACATTTTTTTACGTGTTATCAATAGGTACTTTATTTTATCTACACTCAATCCTTAAATGTTGAACGTTAACAAGTATTGATTCCGAAGTAAAACAAAGACTTTTTTTTATTTCTAACCACCTATACATCCACAATATTGAGTAAATTTTTCTATTATGACATTACACAACATGGCAAATTTATTTCCACCGTGTTTTCCGACCTCTTTCTAAAATAAATAGTAGGACAAGTTCGTTGTTTCAAGGTTCGAAGGAAGTTCTTAATTATATTATGACATGTTTCGCATATATTTAATTTATAGCAATTATGAATGGTGGACTATTTCAGATTCGAAATGAGCGATGACTTAGGTGGAAAATGTCGCCCAGAATAGCAAATACGAAGTATTTTAAAATGCAAATTAAATACTGAACTAGATAGAGATCTCCACAAGGCCGAGATTTCAAGGGCACTTTTCAGTTGAACATCTACAATTCGAACGTAAATAGTTATTTAATAAACTAGGTTATTAAAGACAGCGACTAATGGTCGAGATATTTTAATACGTGAGCGGAGCGAACGCGTTAATAGTTTGAGACCATTAGTTGCTAGATTAATAACCGAGTTGATTACAAGATTTTTTTGACGATCTCAATATGAATTGTGTATGAATTCTTGATTGAAATACATTCCCATTCTGCACAAGACATAATAAAATTTCTATGTATCTTTGTTCCAGTAGAGTTTTGACATTTCTGGTAGTGCTTCTGAATACTTTGTGAACGGTTGCCACGAGGATTGCACATTTAAATAGCAAAAAAATTGAGCATTAAAATGGGTCATTAATGATCAGTTTCGTACACATTAAAATCACCTTTTATTTCGAGGTCGGCGGAAATAGTAATTCAATCAAGTAGGTTATTTATTAGCGACTAATGGTCAAGATTTCCATAGTTCAGGACCATAAGTCGCTAGATTAATGAACGATTTGATTACAATATTTTTCTTTTGATCTCATTGTGAATGGGAAAAAATTTTCCATTGAAAAACATCTTATTCTACACAAGACATACATTCGACATAATGAAATTTTTATTTATATGTTCCAGTAGAGTTTCGACATTACTTGCTTCTGAATGCTTTCTGTTGCCCATGACAATTTCTCATTAAAATAGCATAAATTGAACATTCCATAGGTTCATTTATGTTCAATTTCGTACACATTGAACCCGCCTTTCATTTTGAGGTCGATGGAAAATACAGGTTGTTTCATCATAAACTGGACAAACATATATTTTCGTGTAGAGGACATCGGGAGAATCATTTTTGCCTCATACAATATATGTATCCCCCGTTTTCGAAGCATAAGCGAGATACAGGGTGTCAAACGTCATTTTTGAGCAAGATTCTTATGAGTGTGGTCAGTTATGTATAGCACTTGGTGAAATGGTTTTTGATCAAATCTCAATATTTTTGGGTCCTCTATTCAGAAAAGTTGACGAACTCCGAAAAAAAATTTACAAAATGGCGGAAGACCTGCAATATTCCAAATTTTTTTTGCGGTTGTCAAATTGACTTTTATTTTCTGAATGAACATAATTTTCTTAGAATTTCTGTGAAAAATTTTTTCCAAAATCGAACACAATTTTTTTTACATGTCTACAGCGATGAAAAATTTCACTCGAAATGGAGGAAATTTTGTACAATTGTACTTCTTGAATTATCAATCACGAATATGAAAACAGAATTGTGAAATATCGAACGGTTTCGTTACTACAGTCATTCAAATGTTTTCGTTCAGACCTCTGAAATTTTGAAAATAAAAATTGTTTTGGATTCTAGAATCAAAATAATTAAATTATTGCATGTTTAAACATTCTAGATGAATTTATAAGAAAAAAATCAGTGAAACTTAGTTGGTACTCGAACGACGTAGGTATTAAATAGGGAAATGGCACTGTTCTAAGGATATTAATATTCGTTGCCAGGCAACAGTAGTTCGTAGTTCATAGGGCTGGACTGGTATTTTAATTTCAGTGAATATAATTTAGCCAATAGTCAAACTCTATGAACTACGAACTACCGTTGCCTGGCAACGAATATTAATATCCTTAGAACAGTGCCATTTCCCTATTTAATACCTACGTCGTTCGAGTCCCAACTAAGTTTCACTGATTTTTTTCGTCTAAATTCATCTAGAATGTTTGGACATGCCAATAATTCAATTATTTTTATTCTAGAACCCAAAACAATTTTATTTTCAATATTTCAGAGGTCCGAACGAAACATTTGAATGACTGTAGTAACGAAACGGTACGATATTTTAAGATTCTGTTTTCATATTCGTGATTGATAATTCAAGAAGTACAATTGTACAAAATTTCATCCGTTTCGAGTGAAATTTTTTCATCGCTGTAGACATGTAAAAAAAAATTTGTGTTCGATTTTTGAAAAAAATTTTTCACAGAAATTCTAAGAAAATTATGTTCATTCAGAAAATAAAAGTCAATTTGACAACCGCAAAAAAAAATTGGAACATTGCAGGTCTTCCGCCATTTTGTACATTTTTTTTCGGAGTTCGTCAACTTTTCTGAATAGAGGACCCAAAAATATTGAGATTTGATCAAAAACTATTACACCAAGTGTTATACATAACTGACCACACTCATAAGAATCTTGCTCAAAAATGACGTTTGACACCCTGTATCTCGCTTATGCTTCGAAAACGGGATATATTGTATAATGCAAAAATGATTCTCCCGATGTCCTCTACACGAAAATATATGTTTGTCCAGTTTATGATGAAACACCCTGTATAGTTAATATATTGTACCCTGTCAACTTTTTTCTTAGCTTCAGTAGTGATAAGTAAATGCTATACTGTATGGAGAATTTCAAACATTTCAGCCCAATATACTGGTATATTCGGTGGTCCATAAATTTTGACCAGACACTGAAAATTTCCAAGCAAAAAGAGAAATAGGTAGGACTTCCTAGAAATCAATTTGAAAAAACTAGCCCCATTTTAAAAAGTTTCGAAAGTTTACAGTTGCAGTTCGCTTAGAGCTCTTTTTCTTTCAGCTCATGTATGGCGGTCGTCCATGAATGAACCATTCATTCCCCATCCACTTTTCTTATAAATAATTTATATATATACCGCTTTTCTTTCGGGCAACCAAACCGGCGCCTATAGAGAATCGTGGAAAATTGGTTCACTGATTTGAATTGATAATCATGGCGTTATTATTTATAGGCTTGCGAAAAAGCTAGTGGCTCTTCCCTATGGAGGACGTAAATGTGACTTCTGAAAGTATGAAATTTATGCAGAAGAGAAATAAAACGGGAGAGCGGAAAATCCAGAATGAAGTTATATTTCTGTATGCTGTATGTAAATAGAAGGTTCAATGACCAAGCTTATGAGAAAGAATAAGAGAAAAGCACTCAGGATCTTTTTCGTGCTATAAATGATGGTCATATATCGGTTGTCCCAAGGTGAGTGGCCTATCAGATTATTATGGAAATTATTGATGGTAAAGATTTTAAATTTTGTGGATCGATATTTGGCCATGTTAGTTACATTTTTTAAAGAATTTCCTATTTCCAGTGTTGCCGGATGTACGACAATTGGGCATCAACTTTGTTAATTTAAATGGGACCTTCGGTATTCCAATTTTTTTTTATGATACTCCATAAAATATCAAATTTATCCACTTTTATTTTTTCCTATCTATCCTTAACGGTTTTTGAGTTATTAATTATTTCTCGAAATTCTAGATCAAATTTGCGTGTTACGAAAATGACTCTATATCACTCAATATTTGAGATTTAAGTTAGAACTTTAGCAAGTTGTTAGATATTGATTTGATCTATGCCAGTGCTTTTGAATTATGGTTGTCAGTTATACGGGAAGGACCAAAAAAAATCATCATTGGCCAAGTTTCAAAATCGTTGAGATAGATGTGGGGACGTGAATAAAAAAACTGTAGAGTGTAATTTGAGAAAACAGACTTTTTTACGATTTTGTAACTTGGAAAATGTTATTTTTTTTTATCCATACTGTATAACTGACAACTATAATTCAAAAGCAGTGATATAAAGATCAAATCAATATCTAATCATAAAAAATAGAAATACAGGATGTCCCATTTAAAATGACAAAGTTGTTGCCAGATTGTCGTACATCCGGCTCCACTGGAAATACGAAATTATTTCAAAAATGTACATTAAATGACCAAATATCGATCCACATAATTTGAAATTTTACCATCATAGTTTCCATAATAATCAATATAGGCCACTCACCTTGGGACACCCGATATAATACCTATTTATTCTATTACTTCTTTCATTCATTTTGAATTGGTAAACAAATAAAATAATTATTTTTCTTTCATTTAATTTTAGCTGACAATTCAAACTTGATTCATGAATTCTAAGTTGTCATAGTCATTTAATCATATGGTCTATTCATGACATCGATTAATGGTCAAAATATTTTTCAGACTATTATTCGCTAGATTGATAAACGAGTTGATTAGATAATTTTTCTTTTACCGCATTATAAACCGAGTATAAATTTCTGATTGAAATACATTTTCATTTTACCTAAGATCTATTTGACATAAAATGAATTCCTATGTTCATTTCAATAAATTTATGCTCCCGATAGAATACTTTATGGTCGATTATTATACATATCAATTGATTTATTAATCTCTAGATTAATAAACGAGTTGACTACAAGGTTTTTCAGTCGACTGCATTAGAAATTGATTCTAAATTCTTGATTGAAATACCTACATTTTCACTTTGCAGAAGACATTCATTAGACATAATATGAATGTTTATGTTCTTATGTTCCAGTAAAGTTGTGACATTACTCGTATTGCTTCTGAATACTTTATGTTCGGTTGCCCATGACAATTGCATATTAAAAAGAAGTTTAGAAATGGTTCATTATTGATCAATTCCGTTAACGCTAAACCTACCTTATATTTTGAGGTTGACGGAAACAAAATAATTCCTGTGCAATAATTTTTTTGACTTTTTGACTCAATTCGAAAGCATTTATAGTCCGTTCACGAAAATTTGACCGCATAGTAGGCGTTTGTTTATTTATCTGAAGTTGGCAGTATTAACTGACATAACGTAAAATGAAGTCAACGTTGCCGAATGTACTGGGCCTCGTCGAACGAGTTTGCGAGTTACCAGAGAACTCCATGCAAAATTGACAACATTGCGTATCAATCTGACAAGAAAATAAACAACATAGTCTAAAATTTTGATATACACAGTGGAATATGCCAAATTTCCATGACCAACCGACAGCTCAAACTTTCGTGAACGGACTATACCTGACAAAATCGTAAAGAATAAGTTTCAAATATCACAGTATCACCCAGATTTCATGTTTATATTTTATTATGATTATGTCAGAGGAAAAAAACCTTACGCGATCCTATGCTAAGGTCATTATAATTCCACAAAACTAATTACCTTACTGCTGAAGTGAATTCAAACATATGATAATTCAGGTTCGAGTAAATAAATTGCACCTTACACAATACGGAAACTTCCTGAAAACTCCATAAACGCCTTCCACCCTAAATGCAGTATTCAAATATTCAAAATTAATTATCCAGATATAAGTCTAGAATTTATTTACATATTTCAGAATTCCAAGTACATTGTCAACATAAATTATTAATGTCACCAGAACGTTGCATATTAGAAAACACTTGGCACAATGACAATAACTGGAGGTCGAACGAAAATAGTATTCCAAAAGGATTCTCGGGTATGGAAATTTGTTAACTGAAGTTTTTTTCTTTGAATATGTACACATTAAGTGCGACAGTTATATGGATGCTCAATGTTTCGGTAGTTTGATTTTTTGGTTGTTGTGGTTCCTTGTAGTTTTGTGAAAAATTGAAGATTATAAATAATAATTTATAGTTTAGTTGGAGAATCTGTATTTTACAGGATACATTTTCAACGTAAATCTGATGTGAGTTTTATCGTAAGTTATATTATAAGCGCATCTAATGCTTCCGAAAAAATTCGTTGCTAATATTTCAGTGCTGGGGGGCACAAACATCTGAAAGCGAAGACGAGGATTTTTGCAACTGCCGGAATGCTTTTTTCAAAATATTTCTTTGCATTGTGCTTTTTGGTTTTTTTAAAAGGAAAATAAGATGCCCCAATAGTATTAATAGAAGACTATTTCTTGAGTGACATATTATACTGCATACGTTATGTATGTATAGATATTAATCTGACTATGTGTCAGTTGCAGGAACGTCCATTAAAATTAAAGGTCCATTAAACCCTTAATCCTCCATTAGTTCCTTGTAAAAATGGAGGATTAAGAATTTAATGGACCTTTAAATTTAAATGCACGTTCCTGCAACTGACACAATAACTGTCAACTCTTTTCGCGGGTAAACTCGAAAAATCTGCTGACAGCTGCTGCCATAAAGTTTATCCATCTATAACCGATTTGTAAATCCAAAATAACATTTTTTTATTGGTGAAAATAGGATGAGGGAAAAAGTCAATTAATTTCAATACAATTTGCCTTTGATTATTTTTTAACCCGTAAATTTTTGAAAAAGCATGAATATTGAGTATTATCGAGTTGTCAAATTTCGAACTTTATTTCTAGGCGACAACGTGCTAGAGTTTTTTCTGAAAAAACTTTTTAGGTTTTCACTCCCAGTCTCTGAAACAGAAATAATTTCAAAAGTGTTAATTAAGATGAAATGCTCCGAAAATTTTTGCACTAATTTGTCAGGAACAAATTGGTTTTGAAAAAATTGTTTCCTAACAAAATACATACATCTATTTTGTTAGATGAAGTAGATAATTTGGTCAATTGTTCTGTTGGAATATAGATCGTATTTGTATTGTTTTATTGAGGACAGAAATGACATCAAGAAATTTCCAAATTAAATAAATCAACATCTCTATGTGTTGACAACTTTCAAATTAGACTGAAAATGAACACACAATTCGGAAGATTTTACAAGTTTGATTGAAGAAGGTGTCTGATATAGACACCGAAACATTACATTATCCTTTTCATTTATTTCCTTTTTTAGTTTGACTATCAGGCAACAATTTTTTCAAAACCAATTTGCTCCTGACAAATTAAAGCAATGATTTTCGCAGAAGCATAACATCTTAATTAAATTTTTTTAATTATTTCTGTTTCAGAACTAGGAGTGAAAACCTAAAAAGTTTTTTAGAAATGCAGATTACATTTCAATCGATATCTGTGTTATTGTTTTGACTTAATATCTGAAATTTATGTCGGGTATTGGTCTCAAAAGTCTCTCTTGAAGCCACTTAATATGTAATTAGTTTCTCTAGCTCTCAAACGGAAAAAGCAACAAACTTGTTTTTTGAATTGAAGAGGATGATTTTAATCTTACTTCTCCCATTCATTTATTATATTTATATTCGATTAAGATGGAAAACACCGAAAATTTTCGAGTATGGAAGAAAAATCTGAATAAGATATTCAAGAGTACATAATTAAAGAAGTTTCTATTTCAACAGCAGATTATTGGTAAAAGCAAAATACAATTTTGGAAGGAAAGGAAATGCTTATTCTCAATATCAACTTCCTGGTGCCATAACTAGTCAATTAATCAACTAGGTTATTAAAGACAGCGACTAATCGTCAAGATATTTCAACGCGCGAGCGGAGCGAAGTTCAAGACCACTAGTCGCTCGATAATTAACCAAGTTGATTACAAGATTTTTCCGACGATCCCGATATGAGTTGTGTATGAATTCTTGATTGGAATAAATTATCATTTTGTACAGGCCTACATTTGAAATAATAAATTTCTATGTATCTATGTTCCAGTAGAATTTTGACATTTCTCGTAGTGCTTCTGAATACTTTGAACGATTGCCATAATAAAATAGCAGAAATTGAGCATGAAAATGGGTCATTAATGATTGATCTCGTACACATTAAAATCACCTTTTATTTTGAGATCGACGGAAAATCCAAATTACTGGGTATTGTTTTGATATCAGTCTTGATGTTGAAATATCAGACAACAAAAACCGAGTTTCTAGAAATGATAGTTTGTTTCCATTGTTATCCATGGTGAATATTTGGTCTCCACTAACTCATTAATCACAGCACCAACAGATACCCCATTACATTCCCTATTTCCATTTTCTGCTCCGACAGGTATGTCCTAGAAAGTTTTCTGGAAAATATGCTGCATTTATCTCAAGAAAATTATTTACTTGACCCGGATTTCTACCGTTGCTGAAAAATATTTCGATGGGCTCAAGGGTGATGTATGCATAGAAATGTAGGTCAGAAGACAACATCGTTATAGAATCTTGTGTTCATCCCCATAATCTATTCGCTTTCATGGATTCCTGGCGTTTCGGACAAATCACGTACCCCTGACTTATGATTTTGCGTGGAAGTTTTATGTGGTTGAAATATTGCCAATAACTCTCCACCCATTTCTCCTATAGAATACTGAAAGATGTCCTGAACTGTATGCATAATGTTACATTTCATTACCTTCTTTATGGGAGATTTGGAGAAAGGTGCTGACGTTGCTTCGGAAGTATGAATTGCAGGAATCGGAGATGAAATTGGTGTGAGATTTGATAAACGGTGATGTTCGACGTGAGCATGATTTATTGGTGGATAGTAAAAGTATGAATGAGCTATAAGTCTTGAAATTGACATCCCTAAGAATGATTCGGACTTAATTCATAGTGTTGTTCATAATATATCGAATATAACCCCACTAACTATGCCATGAATAATCCTATTGCACGAGCGATAAAAGGGGCAAATGCATCTGAAATCGATCTATTTCAGATATCTATTTTTAGTCACAAAAGATATTTTGAGGCTATTTGAACTTGTCAACTGTTCTTGTTAGTTTTTCCTATGATATTTTTTTTTATCTAGATTTGAACATTTTTCGTTTGTTATTCTTGTTAATTTTTAGAATATTGTATATCTTATTGGAAAATTGGCTTTGCCGTTTGCAATAAATAAATAATAAGCGTCCATTCTGTATGATCTGAGGGTTTTTTGGCAATAGTTTGAAACATTCTTACTCCTCAAATACACTGACCTACAAAATAATCGATCCAATCAAAAAATCAATGCAGTTTGTTAATTCATAAATATGTTTTTTCGAGTCCGATTCAAATACTTTTTTTCCATTGTATAGGTATTTTCATCCTTAATAGATCACTAGTTTCGAATTCCAAGAAAACTCGGCGTACGTCATTTTATACAGGGTGAAACAAAATCTGTTTTTTTACCCTAACTTTAAAACCATCCCTGGTGTGTTCCTGTTGTTCCATCGTGTGACTTCTTATTCCATCATCAAGACATACCTTCTCTTGAAAATGTATTTCTTCATTTATAACAATATCTTCATTTTCGTTAAAGATACAGGGTTTTCTGTAAAACATTTAATTTCGCTAAGGCTACAACAGTTCTTCAACGAATACAACCTAAAACTCTAAAATCTAAGTCAAAAACATAACGTGTTTTCCGCCTAGGCGCAGATAACAGTTGCAATTCGTCTCGGCATGTCCTCGTTAAGATCTTGAATCAATTAGAGCATCACTGAGCTGCTGCAAATTTTCAGGAGTTGGTACACGAGATCGAATTTTCCTTCCAAGAGCATCCGAACATGCCTAATTGGGTTCAAATCTGGACTTACAGCAGGCCAGTTGAATTCTTGGATATCAGCCTCTGCTAAGTACTCCCTGGCAGTCCTAGCTACATGCGGTTGATGCGGTCGGGCATTATAAAGCATTAGCACGAAATCTCCAATAAACGGTGCATACCGAACAACATGTCTCGCTAAAACTTCTCTCGTTCTTTGTTTTCACTCAGTTTTCAGTTTATTTTCACAACGTTCGGATTTGAGGTTATTCTGTGAAAGTACTTTTATAGCCATAGCGAAATTGTGGAGTTTAATGTTGCTCTGAAAACCCTGTATCTTTAACAAAAATTGAGCTTTTGTGATTATTGAAGAATTAAATTGTGAGAAAAGATGTGTTTCGATGGTGAAATAAGGGGTGGTTCTAAAATAGGGTAAAAAACAGTATTTTTTCTCCCTGTATAAAATGACGTATGCCGAGTTTTCTTGAATTTCAAAACTGTCGATTGATTAATGATGAACATACCTACAATTGAAAAAAATTCAATAGAATCAGACTTGAAATAACATATTTTTTCTCCAACCATCAAAAAATGTTGACTTTTCTGTACTATTTTCAGGTGCAAAAGTCATAAATTCTCTTACCGTATGAAAATTCACCGTTACTTAGCAACACTTTTATCCTAGGATTAAAATGCTACTTTTAATCCTTGGATTAAAAGTAAATGCATTTGAAGTCTACTTGACAATCACTGTCATGATTCTGTGTTCAATTCATAACCAAATTATGAAACGATTTTTCACTCAAACCAATTTTATTGTAATTTTGACTTGGTTGGAGAAAAAATAGTACTTATATATTATTCGACTAAAAGTGCCTATTTTAACTCGCAATTTTGCATTCGCTCGGCTACGCCTCGCAACTACAAATATTGCTCGTAAAAAAAGATGCACTTTTAATCCTTATAATATAATATACTATTTTCTGTGACGGGAAAAAATGTGACATTTTATATCTCTTGACAGGTCACAAAATATGACTTTTTACGAGATTGCTTTTTTCCCTGTCAAAAAAATGATTCTCTATGTAGCCGGGAAAAATACTCACTTTTTTCCCGGGGAAAAAAGTAATTTCGTGAGAAGTTATATTTCTTTCACTATTAAATCGTTGTTTTTCTTGTCACAGAAAAAAATACTGTATTATACACGGGAAAAATAGTAGATTTTAGCTCTCGGTTTTTTGTCTCCCTCCGCTTCGCGTCGGGAAACAATATAACCTCGAGCTAAAATCTAATACTTTTTTCCCTTGTATAATAAATAACTATTTATGAATAAACAAACTTCATCGATTTTTTGAGTGGATAGATTATTTTGCCGGTGAGTGTAGTGTATCATGATTCGGAAAGAACAATTTTTAGTTTTACATGGTAATTATACAGTGTGAACATTTCGAATACGCATACCTCAAACATAGACTCAACACACTAGCTTGCACAGATGATGAAGTCTTGTTATTCAATTCTTAAAATTTCACAGCATTGATTGATTGTTTTGAACTATTTTGTTATTTATTATTCAGATTGATTTATACTTCATGTTTTAAACTCAGTTACATGAAGTATCCATATAATTTCCTTATAAAAGGAGATTTGCCGTGATTATCAAACTAGTAATGTATTTTTATTTGGGCTTGATTCAACTTTTGTTTGAATTGAATCAAGCCCTTTGCCAAGAGCCCGAATTAAAATACATTACTAGTTTCATATAATTTCCTTTATCATATTTCATCCTGGCTCTAAAACGATAAAATGATGTGTTTTTATTTGATATCAATTCTATGTGATTCATCGTTAGCTCTCTATTGGATTCTAGATGAATTGTGACCCACAGACCAGGAAATAACATTGGTGAGATGATAAAAGGCGGAAGTTCATCTTGTTTCCTGGGATAAATCCCTTTCATTTATGAAATATCTAATAGCTAGCGTCAGGTTGTTTTCCCTTATATCCTGGCTCCTTTTGTTCTAGTTTCATCTGCACTATGTGTAGATATTTTACTTTTTCTTGGCATACTAAAAAAAGTTCATTATCTATTTATAATTTTAATTTTTTCGACCAATATAAGAAACGGCAATGAGGTTTGAGAATTAGTACATTCTCTCATAATACAATTTGATATCTCTTGAATCAGTGACTTAAGGAAACTGAAACACGTGAATTTATTCTGAGTTAAAAGTATTTTTTAGGAATAAAATCAAATATTTTTCTGCAACCCCAACTAACTTTTTTTTAGAATGCAAACATATGTCGATAGTTATTCTGCTCATTATGAATATCGAAATAAAGATGAAAAACCTTTTACAGTTAATGATTTCAAAATAGTATATTATGCAACTAGCGTATAATGATACCTATTATTAACGAAATTGAAATCACCGAGCGAATAACAGCCATTATACGCAAGTAGCATACTATACTTTATCCACGATTACTGAATATATTTCTTTTAGACGACCGTTACAAAACCCTTTTATTACAAGTGTGAAGAAAGTTAAGTTGATACATGAGGAAATTTTGAAGAACTAGTCATTATATATTTTGTGATGAAAATTGCTTTAATTCATGAAATAAAAGTATATTTGGTCCTCGATTGTTAAGGCACACCCATGTTTGTAAGTTCTTCAGAATTCTGAAAAAAATAATCAATTTAAAAAATATAATTTTAGATCTAAATCTATGACGCATCTGAGAGCAGTGAATAATAACTCATTATTCACTTGTATTGTATATATTCTTTCGAACTGAGAGGTAACAAAATACAATATGTACATAAACAAAAAAGTCTCAGCTGACGTTACTGCAAAACGGGGTACCATACTATTTTTTCGTATGATACCAGAGCTCAGGGAAAAACCTCAGTAGAAAAAACCCTCTCTCGGCCTTTTTACGAAATTGAAACCGAAAACTATTCGAATAAATACCTTCAATCTTTAGATACAAAATACTCGATTTTTGCTCTCGGGTTAGGAGGGTGCTTAAAACCTTAGACTAAGGGGTATAGTCTAAGCTTAAAACCATGTTTGTCCCTTCCAATCCAAGTGATGATTTTTCGAATCTTCTGTTCTTCTAAGAACGCTACAGGACCTCACTGAAGGGAAATCATCTCTCATAGAATTAAACAGTGATATTTTATTCTAAATATCGCATTCAATTTCGGAATCATGATAAGAAATGTGTGACAAACTTATGACAAAATGACAATAATATAATGGCCGAGAAAACAGACTTGCAATGGGCGGATTAAACAATGGTAGTGGATGAATAATATTTTCGAATTGCTTATGCCAATTTTTGATTTTATTTTTCCTATTTCAGGGTAGGCTTGTCGCCAATACAATCGACCAGAGACTTGATCGTTCTGAGGTGACCAACATTCGATAAAGTGGCGGCGGATACGGGCAGGACCACGGGGTCGAAAGCGGTATGCACAGCGGTGTCCATGCAGACCGAAGTTCTTGGCGTATACCTCCTGATGAAACGCTTCAGGTGGCAGACCCGAAGGCCAAAAAGGCCGAGGTAGGTGACGAAGAGGTCAGTACTCGACGACTGGTACCACTGCACCTCAGCAACTTGTTTCCTGTATATGGTATATACTTCTTGATTCATTAATTTTTTTTTCGTTTTTGAACTGCTGTTTTGGACATTTTCTGTTACGATCTCATCGGTCAATTCATGTTTTGAGTGATAAGAGGTTATTTTTAGAATATCATGAAAACTTCCAGCCATTCTAGAGGGTGACCAGATTTAGATTTTTAAGCAGTACAACTCTTAACCTGGGAACTATAGAAATGATATTGTCGAATCACAGGAATGTGGACAGAAAAAAAACACAATCAATTATGACTTTGCCAACGTTTCGGAACTATTTGTTCCTTTCTCAAGGCTAGAAAAATATTTATTAAATATACATAAAACATTTAATCATGGAATGTATACCTCATCATACAGTTAATAAAACTTTTATTTAGAATAATAATTAAAAGTTAGGAACGGATCGTGGTTCTGACGTATGACAGTCAACTGAACAAAAACAAAACTATAAAATCGAATTTTCAAATTTTGTGGTACAATATATGTTGACAAATCTTCACATGTTCGGTCTCAGTCAAATTAATTATTTCAACCAGCAAGTATTCAATGTGGTATAAAAATATAAAGGTGGACACACATATGATGACAAACACGAAACAGCACGTGGAGACAAACAATTCAGCGTTGCTATCCATTGGGTATTTTTATTTTCGATATTAAGTGATCATAGACAGTACTTAAGTTGTTCGTATCCTCTCTATAATTCACTGTATTGTTTCCTCTTATATGTATCATTTCACTCAGGATCCGTCTGAAATAATGTTGTTCGTAATCAAGAATCGATACATTTTCAAAATCAAATCTGTGTCCCTCTGTGTGTGTGTGTTGTGTAAGGGCAGTTTTATTTTCGGCTACTAATTGTCTGCCATCATTCTTATGTTGTCGAATTCTGTCCTTCAAGTATTGTCTCGTTTGGCCGACATACGCCCTGTTACAATCCCGGCAAGGAATCTTATACACCAGATTATGTATATTTAATAAATATTTTTCTAGCCTTGAGAAAGGAACAAGTAGTTCCGAAACGTTGGCAAAGTCATAATTGATTGTGTTTTTTTTTTCTGTCCACATTCCTGTGATTCGGCATTATTTCAAACATGGACGTGAATACTACAGAATATAGAAATAATGAACAGAGGTTTAACGTGTGACATCACCATGAATACAAAAATAATTACCTAATGCAAAGAATAATATTAATAATCCAATATCCAACTCCAACTTCGGAGCTAATCTCGTCCTCGTTCAAGACAAAATGCAAGGAAGTGGTATCAAACAGAGCACCTATAGATAGCCATTTCGTCTTTATTAGGACTCATCAGCATAGGATAGCTCTGAATGATACAAGGTATTTCTTGGAACTTACAGCGAAATGGCACCTACCTGGAAATGGCGTCTTCGGTATATTTATACGTGAAAGAATGTGCCATTTCGCTTGAAGTTCCAAGAAAACCTTGTATCATTCAGAGCTATCCTGTGCTGATGAGTTCTAATAAAGATAAAATGGCTATCTATAGGTGCTCTGTTTGATACCAGTTTGATATTGGTTGATTTCAATCGATTAATATTATTCTCTGCTTCAATTATTTTTTATAGAAACAATTTTTTAGATGGTTTCGAAAAGGTAGGATTAATAATATACGGGTTATGAACGTCAAAAGAAAATGATCAACTTTCAATTTCACGTTGTAGCTCAAAAACTAAAAATGACAGCAATCTTCGGTTTTCACATTTTGATTTTCTTCAAAATAGGAGATAATGTGCAATCCTCATGGCAACCGTACACAAAGTATTCAGAAGCACTACAAGAAATGTTAAAACTCTACTGGAACATAGAAACATAGAAACTATTTTGTCAAATGTATGTCTTGTGCAAAATGAGAATGTATTTTAATCAAGAATTTATACACTATTCATGTTGAGATCGTCGTAAAAATCTTGTAATCAACGCGGTTATTAATCTAGCGACTAATGGTTTCGAAATATCTCGACCATTAGTCGCTGTCTTTAATAATCTAGTTGATTAAATAACTATCAATATCAGATTTATCAAGCAAAATTTCGAATGAATTTGAAAATCATTCAATTTCCCGACAAAAAACCCTTGGTGAAACTTGATACTGTGTTTCTTTTCGGGGTATTTTGATTCGGAAATTATGAAGTTATAACCGATATTGCTGAGATGGAAAAGAAACCTATCTGCCACATAAGGCACAATTTAATACAGAAATAATCCAGCAGTTTTCATGCTACGAGAAAGGCATATAAAAGAATATATTCCATAAATGAACGTGACCAATATACACAAAACATAGGAGTCATATTGTGTATTCAGAAGTTTGTGTCTTCTGAAATGAATTCAGAATTAGGTGTTATTGAAATACTGTCTGTAGCGGATTCAATTCGATCAGACCGGCATGTTTCATATTTTTTCTTAGTTTCTTTGATAAATTTTTATGTTGATGGCAGAAAAGATCGTGAGATATTTTCATCTTTTTATCTCTTCAAAGCTAATTCGTAGCAGAGGTGTTCAAACAGCAGTCTATGAATTATAATATTTTTATTAGATATTTTAGGAAGTTAGTGCATCCTGGACTGGTATAGTGGTAAAAGTATTTGAAGGAATGAGTACTGACTTAGTTTTAGTATAGAAATAATAGATATTTCTGAACTTAATATAGGTTTGTGACTCCTGACCTACAGAAATATTTATGTATGATAAAGATATGAAATTTATATATCAACATCAACTTGTTTCTAATTTTGAAAAATTCGAACTATAAAGAAATATCAATTCATTGAAATAACTCATGGTTTGAAATTCTGTTTTTTGAAGTTGGATCAATTTGAAATAGATTATGTGCATAAAAAATAATGGGAAAAAAAGGTCAAGAGTTCACGCCTTTTGTTCTTCTTACATTGGTACAAGATAATTCAAAGTTGAAGATTTTCTGTTGATGGCAGCAAGAGTCTTGGTATTTATAAGCCTTCAAATTCTATGAAGAATTGTTTCAGCAAAATTTAGATAATTTGGATTATCTTGAGAATAAATAATATAGCACAGGTAGATAATACGGATTCTGTTTATTAGTACCTAAGTTGAAAAAAAGTTGAATTACTTGCACAAGTTATTGGAAAAATGCACATTTCACATATTTTGTAGAAAGTTTCACATTTAGAGTAGTGTTCTAGACACATAGTCCAATTCAGATTGAACTAGGTTTATTCGGCTTGAAGTTCTTGTAGAATTGTAGATAAAACTAATGAATTTTTTTCATTTTAGTCTTTTTATTTTTGGTTTTTTATGAATAAAGAATGTTATACTACATACGGTCGATTTTTGATGACTTCAATTATGTAGTTTAGTCTAAAAGCCAACTATTTAATTTTTATTCCGAGAGCTTAACACAAGATTTTTCTCTTGAATCGAAAACATATAGCCTAAACACAGAAAATTTATTCATCAAGTGTTTTCATGGTATGTCCAATAAAATATTTAATTTATAACCTAATTGATATCTTGTTTCAAAGTTATCTCATTTGTATAGCAGTAAAAATTCGTCTTTTGAATATTTAATTCGAAGTTCTTATACGGGATGAAACTTTAAATCCAGAAGAATTTCCATAATTTCATTGGAGAAACTTGAATTACCTTCTTACGAAAGAACCAAAATTTATCTATTCATTGAAAAATCTTGTATATACTTAGAATATATTATGATGGTGTTTCTCAACAAATTTTTTACACTCAGTTGACTGCATGAGTAGATGCATTAATATTTCTTTCTTTTGTCCAAACTCTAAATAGTTAGAAATTCGAAAGAAATAATTAAGTTATTTGCTAGTTGTAATTCATAATATAGGTATTATATTGATCGAGAAAATCTGTGAACATTATACGCCTCACTCTCGCTATAGTCTCAATGCAAAACAATGTATACCTAGTTATTTTGTTTGTGGAATGTTTGACGAGAAATCAAAAAACCTGTGTTTTCGTCAACTCTACATGCTTTATCAATAATATTCTCAGTGGTTTTTGACAGAAACATATTTCCACCAATTCTTCTATTGGGAGAATGTGATCCACTGAAAATTGCCTCAGTTTTCTGAACTATGACCATCATTTTTCACCATTTTTTCAATAAATTTCTATTCTTTCATTGAAGCATGTATCTTTCCATTTCAAGTAATGGCGGTGTTTTGATGGTAAATGTTCAAATCCGACTGCTGCCATGATAGCGAGCTATTCGAAATGAATCCTCTCATCGGGAAATATCCTTAACAATTGATCTGTAGCTCGTTTCACTCTTATAACTAATTCAGGAACGTAATTTGGCAGCGTACGTTTAATGGTACATAAACTGGACCCTGGACAACCATAAACCATTATGCGCACTATGACAATAACACCTGCAAATTTGTTAATGTGAACTCTAATTCCCACCCTTTTAGGAAGAAAAGAATAGAAAAACCGCTTATGTTAAGCTTTTGTGCCCCCGTTCATATTGGGAAAATGATAATACGTTCCCTGAAAACTTTTCAGCTCTTTCCTTTAGGATGTTAAAATGAGTATGTACGTCATCGACTCAAAGATCTGGGAGTGCCGGAACAGACTCAATGAGGCAGGCAAGAAAAATAAGGTCTTTTTAATCTGGGTTCCCGGCCATTCAGGAATCTAAGGAAACAAAGAGACCATTACACTTGCCAAAAAGAGCGCACGAATGTCACTCATTGGCCCAGAACCTTTCTGTGGTAAAGGTTAATGCACCTATAAGAAGGAGTTTCTGGATAAGGAGAAAGCCGACAGGGAATCTCCCACGAATGGGTCATTCTACTAAGTTCTTTCGGAACTTTGAAACAGCAATATCCAGAAGATATCTGGATCTTGGTAAGAAACAATTACACCTCCTCACTGGCTTTATTACTGGACACTGTCGTCTCAGGAAGCACCCGTTGAGGATGGGATTATCGGACACTGTGTAGTGTGGGTTCTGTGGGAAGGAGGAAGAAACCCCCATTCACCTAGTCACGGAATGGTTTGGCATTGCGAACCTAAGGAGATGCCTTGGACGAGAAACTTGTAAGAGTGAGGAACTAGCCTCGTTGAATCCTTCACAGATATTGGATTTCTTCAGCTCTCTAGAACTGGAGGGCGAGCTGAGAAGGGTTTGGTCAGAACAGCTCTGTAAGGGCGCACAATAGACCTCGAGGTTGTAGTGAACTGTAACCCCTTTTTAAACTATAACTATGTGTACCGGACAGAATTGTTTTTGACCTCGAATTATTTATCAATGAGTCGTTTAAGACCACTTTTAGCTCAAATTTCCAAACTCACAGACATTTTGACAAAACTGTGGCACACTGTACCCAGGGGAACAAGCGCGCAATGCGTAATATATTATCGAGAAAAACGTAATTCGTCATGATGAAAAAGTATGATTTCAGTTATATTTTTTCCAGTAATTTCGAAATAAATCACTGAACTGCGAGTGGAATATATTCTAACCTGAACTGAGGAAATAAATAACTAGGTACTGTGGGGTGAAAAGTTAATGATGAATTATAGCACTTCCAACATGTGTGTTGTTTAATATTTCAGATGGTTTGCATGCTCTCAAACAACAACAGACTGAAATAGTTTATCATGTTGAATGTGAGGGAAACTTTCATTATTCTTTGCGATAATGCAGTTGTTTTCGAGACAGGGAACATTTTATTACCGGCTTTTATTCAACTTGCCACGTTTATACAAGGTGATTCTAAACAAGCGGTTAAAAGGTGGTCAAATTGAATTTTATTTTCTGAAAGAACACAATTTCCTAAGAATTTCTTCAAACAATTGTTTTTTCAAAAATCGAACACCAGTAGTCAAACACTATGAACTACGATTTACCGTTGCCTGACAACGAATATTAATATCCTCAGAACAGTCTCGTTTCCTTATTTAACACATACGTCGGTTCGAGCCCCAACTAAGTTTCACTGACTTTTTTTTATAAATTTATCTTGAATGTTTGGACCTACCAATAGTTCAATTATTTCGACTCTAGAACTCAAAACAATTTTTTTTCTATTATTTCAGAGGTCTGAACGAAACATTTGAATTACTGTAGTAACGAAACCGTTTGATATTTTACAATTCTGATTGCATATTCGTGATTGATAATTAAAGAATTACAATTGTACAATT
The DNA here is from genome assembly GCA_013421045.1 of Propylea japonica. Classification (NCBI taxonomy): domain Eukaryota; kingdom Metazoa; phylum Arthropoda; class Insecta; order Coleoptera; family Coccinellidae; genus Propylea; species Propylea japonica. The sequence goes on from CM024240.1 coordinate 26,767,910, forward strand.
TCCTCCATTTTAGGAGGATTTTTTATCGCTGTAGACATGTAAAAAAAATTTGTGTCAGATTTTTGAAAAAAAATTTTGCCACGTTTATACAAGGTGATTCTAAACAAGCGGCTAAAAGGTGGTCAAAAATTCGGAAAATATGGAGTGATTTGAAATATGATGAAAATCTTGGTATAGTTTCTTAATAACGTAACCTCTAAAAGTGCCACTTATACTGCTTTCAATGATAAAGTGAAGTAATGGTATTTTCGTACAAATATTAGGTTTATCAGAAACATATAGTCCGTTCACGAAAGTTTGAGCCGTCGTTTGGCCATGGAAATTTGGCTTATTCCACTGTGTATATTAAAATTTTAAGTTATGTTGTTTATTTTCTTGTCAAATTGATACGCAATGTTGTCAATATTGCATAGAGTTTTTTGATAACTCGCAAGCTCGTGTGACGAGACCGGGTATATTCGGCAACGTTGACTTTATTTTAGGTTATGACAGCAAATACTGTCAACCAGATAACTGAACGGACTGTAGTTGAAATTCAACCAATATTGATATTTTGGTGACAGTTTAATTATTTATATATATATTACATTTGACGAAAATAATAAATTGGTAAATTTCTTTCCCTTGAATGGTCTTGACGTTAGTCATTGACCAGCAGATTGGTAAATTATAGCATGAGTGAATATAATTTTTTCTACAAAATGAAAAAAACACGTTACGTAAGTAATATTTCAACAAGAAGCATGAGTGCTGTCGAATACGACGATTTTTTGCACCTGCGTGCACCAATGCTTCTTGTTGAAAAATATAACTTTGCATTGTGTTTTTTTCGAAAAAGGAAAAATTAGATTCCCGAAAAGTGTTTAACAAGACTATTTCTTGAGTGACAGATTATTCTGCATAAATTATATCGGATGTAAAAGGTGAGTGGCCTAATAGGTTATTATGGAAACTCTTGTGTATGTAAAGCCGCGTACACATCTGAGCAAAAGAGCCGAATGAGCATATCGCGCATCGCGCCGAATGAGCATTCAGATGTGGACGGACAAATCGCGCCGAACCGAATGAGCGTTTATGCGGGCAATTTTTCTTTCCGACGCACGAACAGAATGAGCAATATGAGCATGACGTGTTCGGTGCCGCACAACGGATGTGTCAGTTCAGTGCTTACGAACGTAAACGATGGAAAACTTGGGATGTGCTAGTGCCTCTTTCATAATTCTGTACGAGTTGCTAAAGAAAAGAGACGACGGCGAACTAGATGGTCTTCACAGTTATATCTACTAAGAAGTCGAGACCGTAGCCTCAACAGCACTTTTTTATTACACGACATTCAAAGTGAGGGCGACGGTAGGCGACTCAAAAATTTTACAAGAATGTCAGAACAGATTTTTCATTTCTCCTGAATGAGATTAAAGACAAGATATCCAGACGAGATAGTTCCGAATGGCAATCCCTGCGGAAGAACGTTTAGCGCTAACACTGCGGTTCCTTGCAAGTGGCGATTCATTAACTAACAAGTCTCCAGTATAATGTGGAAAATATCCAAACAATTGATATCCAGAATTGTTCCCAATTGCAGAATATTTTTTTGTGATTGTTACAAGACCACAGAAGCGAAAGCTCGAAAAAATTTATTGGCTTCTGGTGCTGCTTTCCAGTCACGGGGGTGAGTTGCTCTGAGCAGCTCAGAGTTGCACCCGGACTGTTGTCTGTGTTTCAAAACAAAGGAATCCTTTGTTTTGGACCACAGATAATAGTCCCGGGGCGACTCACCCCCGTGAGTGGAAAGCAGCATGGGTGAGGATAGATATTCTGTGACAAGACGAAAATTATGAATATACAGTGCATCCTCGAGTGCATCCCATTTTGGCTGAGACAGCCAGGTTTCTAGCTTGTTATTTAAGATAGAGACTTGGGGTTTTCACGTTCCTGTCCTACATTCTTGTGAAACTGAAGTTGGTCTGATCAGATTTTGCTTAACTGTTTCCGTTGATGAGATACAAGGTCTCACCCAAAATGGGATGCGCTATACGTTATTTTTGAACGCCATGTTCATCATATTTCTAAACGAATAATAAATGTGGCTACCTCATATCGCACATTATATTTCAATACATTTCTGTGTGAGTAATACAATTATTCAAATACGCCAACGAGGTGGAAAACGAGGTCAGAAAACTGATGGCTTTGAAGAATAAGTTAGATTAATCTAAAAAAAAGACATTCCAAAAATGAACGAATGAAGTATGAAAAATAATATTGTACAAAAAATATAATTATAAAACAACAGAAACATAAATATCAAAGTTGACTACAAAACAAAGGAAAACAATACATAATAAATCTGTATCATAAAATCTATTTTTACTATCCTAACTGAATAACATAACAGTCTCCTTCTGAATTTTGATTTTTTAGAAATAATTTCTAAACTATGGTTCATACACTACACAATGCCACTGCAGTACTTTCATACGCGTTATTATTATTATTATTTCTATTTTTTGTATATATGGAACTCCTATACTCATAATCTAGAAGAATACTAACTGATAGTAACTTCAATTACTCATTCGATTGAATTTCCGTCCGAAAGTTATTGCGTCGAGAAAACATCGGAAAACATTCTCTCGTAGGTACCGAAGTAGAAACCAACTGTTTGGAGTAGTGGAGTAAAAAGTAATCAAAAGGATCTACTCCATTCGGAGTAACTGTGACAACCCGTCTACACTGAGCACGAATTTCCTTTGATAGACCGACAAATTTCGGATCGGCTCCGCGCAACATGAACATGAACATGCTGTGCGTTTTGACCGTCCACATCTGAATGCTCATTCTGCGCGATGTGCTCATTCGGCAGTTTTGCTCAGATGTGTACGCGGCTTTTACCCGTCCACACTGAGCACGAATTTTCTTTGATGGATCGACAAATTGCGGATCGGCTCCGCGCAACATGAGCGCGCTCATACTGTGCGTTTTGACCGTCCACATCTGAATGCTCATTCTGCGCGATGTGCTCATTCGGCTGTTTTGCTCAGATGTGTACGCGGCTTTAGGTACATTTTCAAAATAATTTCACATTTCCGGTGTTACCGAAAAGTTTGGCAACAGCTTTGTTATTTTGAATGGGTCATGTGGTATTTTTTATGATACTCCATGAAACATTAAATCTATTCATTCCTTCTTTTTCCTACCTATCTTCAACGATTTTTGAGTTACTTATCAATTATTTTTCGAAATTTTAGATCAAATTGGCGTGTTACGAAAAGGACTCTAGTTCGCTCAATATTTGAGATTTAAGTAGGAAATTTGGCAAGTCATTTGATATTGATCTGATCTTTGTCACTGCTTTTGAATTCTAGTTGTCAGTTATACAAGATGGACCAAAAAAATCATCATTTGCTAAATTACAAAATCTTTGAGATAGATATTGAGACGCGAATAGAAAAATTGTAGAGTGTGTTGTACCGATTCCAAAAATTGAAAAATATACTAGGTGTCCAATTTGAACAAACAACTAACTTACATGGCCAAATATCGCTCCACAAAATTTGAAATCTTTACCATCAATAGTTTCCATAATAATCTAATAGGTCATTCACCGGGGGGACACCCGATATATGTATTAATGTTACGAAAACTGTCAAGTTTTTGGTAAACTCGAAAAACCTGCTGACAGCTGCTGTCGTACAGTTTTCCATCTAGAAACCATTTGTAATTCGAAAATGCGCGTTTTTGATTGTTAGAAACTAAGACGAGGGAAATAGTCCGCAGGAAAATTTAAGATTCATAACAACTATTTTCCGTTTCCCTATTTCAGGGCGTTGAAAATTGAATAAATAATTCAATAACGCGGTTGTGTATAATACAGTAGAATCAACAGTTGACTTCCGCTAACCTGATTGTGAATTAGTGAAAGTAAGGAAACAATTCCTGCCACACGAAAATAACATCAGTCACCATTAAATCATAAATCATTCTGGAACATTATAAACCTGAAACAAACAGAATCTGCGTGAGAACCTATTCAGCACATCGAACAACTGGAACAACTGCAAAATGAATATGTTTTTCGCAACAGGCGATTTCACGTAGTGCACCGAATTTTTAACATTTTTTTAATTTTAATGTCTAGCAATACAGGGTATTTCAGAATAAGATGCTGCGAATTCAGGACTCAGATAATTTTATGATACAAAGTTCCTATGGATTATGGGTCTCGGATACATTGTTGAGATAAATACAGTGGAACTTCCTTATATCGAACGTCTGTATAACGAACTAGCAGACCCAACAGACGTTGTTCTGTATACACAAAAATTCATTCAATTCGATCGAGCCGTTTAGTTGCAGAGTAGATGAATAACCTGAATAACGACTTCAGCGCCATCTGTTGATCTGATTTGTGGTCATAAACATACGGGCATAGGCAATCCAAAATACATTCATACAAAACATCCCTCACACTTCGGTACCTTCTCCTACCCGCCTAGCCTAGTGCCTACCTCGGAGACATTTTGGTGCGATTTCATCTTCAACCTGCCATATCTTTTGATGTATTCATCATAATTGAATGATGTAAGAGGCAATTTCGTTCTAAATTAAATACTGGGTATGAACGACGTATTTAATTGGATAAAGATCAATAGCGTATTCATAAAAAAATACTCCCAAATAATGCATAATTTTGAGAAACATTCGGATACCTTTAAAAGGTAATACCGAGTAAACCTTGAAAGATAGATATATGCTATCGCGGACTTTTTTGTAGAACTATTAAAGAGGTACATTTCCGTCATACATTGTTTCCACGTACGTCTTACGGTTTTCGCAGCGCACCTGAAAATAGCTGATTTTGGTACTCATAATTATTATCATTGAAGTTATAGTAGGTTTCCTCAATTTTCTCGGGTGAAAAGTATAGCCTATGTTACTCAAGGATAATGTAGCATTCTAAGGTTGAAAGAATTATTGAAATCGGTCCAGTAGCTTATGAGTTATCTCATATCAACGCCACAAACCCACAAATCCACAAACCCGCAAACATACAAATCTTTCCTCTTTATAATATTATTAGTATTAGTATTAGTATAGATTTCGTTCAAGACATTGCACCTTGAATTCAAATTCCATGTTAAAAACACCCTCTTAAACGTAGTTAATTCTCTCTATAATGAAATATTCCAAGAACATCACTCTTTCAATGGGTATTGGTAAAAAGTTATAAGGGTGGGATTTTTCCATAATTATGCCGAACGTAGGTAATAAATCTCGACCATAAACTAAAGCATTAGGGTGGGCGGATAGATCTTTCCGAAACGTTGGAATCAACTGGAAAAGTTGATAATGACTGTATTAATCTGAATGATTTCGTTAATGTCGATGTTAATATTGTAACAAATGAACTTCTAACTGAAAAGGATGTGTCAAATGCGATGTTGGAGATCCCTACGATTGCAGTGATGATACCCAAAGCGTTGATTTAGAGGAGCAACTCACCAAAAACCAAATCGTGAAGAGGAATTTCAAGTCTTTAAAACGAGTCGCCTCGCTTTACGGTCCATTGAAGGGGTTCCGGAAAATATAAGTTTTTTTATGAAAATAAAATTTATTTTTATTGTATCACTCAGACGAAAATTACAAATTATTTGCTAAAAAAATTGTAAATAGATATGTGTTGTATACGTACCCATATAAAATGCCTGTAAGCTATTAGAAATTCACTTGCACACATTTTCGATTATGTAGGTTCTTATATTTATTCACAATGAAAAATGCAAGGAAATATGAATTGTTTCGACCATTGACATTATAGAAATCTTTTTTCTGCATAACAAATTTTTTGGGATTTTGTTATAGGGAAGTTCCACTGTAAATAAGAAATTGGTGTTTCGAAAATAATTTCGACACCGTACACGGTTTTTACCTATTTTGGTAGGGTATGAGTACGCATTAAAACGCGTGTTTTTCAATTCACAATTATTTTCAAATTTCACCAGTGGCGACCGTACGGACTTCTATTCGAATAAATTTGGTGAAAAAAATGGTACGCCAATTTTCATATTTTTTCATACATATTTGAACGTATTTTCGTAATAACCACATAATCCACAGTGAGAGTGATATCCTGAGTTTTTCACCTGCGACGACAATATACTGAAATAAAAAATAAAATGCTATTGTATCTATAAGAGAGTTATGAAATTCTTTGATAACACAAGATGAGATAAACTCTTTACTAATTTTCTGTTAATGTATGCATCGAAACAATTGGTGACTATTTGATTGGGCCTTTCTTCTTGTTAGTTAGTTAGTGTAAGTTTTAAAAGGGGTTACAGTTCACGGAGCTGTTCTGACCACACCCTTCACAGCTTGCCTTCCAGTTCCAGAGATCAGATAAAATCCAATATCTCTGAAGACTTCAACGAGGCTAGTTCCTCACTTTACAAGTTTCTTGCCCAAGGCATTCTCTCCTTAGGCTCGCATCGGCAAAGCATTCCGTGACTAGATGAATGGGGTTTCTTCCTCCTTCCCACAGAACCTACAGTCGTCAGAGTTTACAGACACCCTGTATACCAAAATCTATTTCGGAATAAAGAAACTTGTGACTCATGTTAAAATGACATAACCATACCTCGATACTAAAGTCCGTTCACGAAAGTTTGAGCGCATAGTAGGCGTTCGTTTATGTATCAGAAGTTAGCAGTATTTGCTGTCATAAGGTAAAATAAAGTCAACTTTGCCGAATGTACCCGGCCTCGTCCATCGAGCTCGCGAGTTATCGGAGAACTCTATGCAATATTGACAACATTGCATATCAATCTGACAAGAAAATAAACAACATAACCTAAAATTTTAATATACACAGTGGAATACGCCACATTTCCATGGCCAACCGACGGCTCAAACTTTCGTGAACGGACTATACTTTCCCTTCAAAATCCCTTGAATACAGACATCTGAACAAATTCGAACCGGCTCGAAATGAAGCCATTAGTTCCCATTGGAGCACGAAATTAGCAGACGACATAAATTTTTCCGATGGTAGTAAGGAAATAAATTGACGTCGCTCGTAAACCGAATCCGCTCTAGCAGAAATTGAATTATTCTGATAGACATAGCAAATCTAGACGATTCGAAGTGTGCAAATTAAAACATTAATTAGATTTGTTCGGAAATACGGCTAGTAGAGTTCGTTTATTCGCCATGATAACTGAATAATGTAAACTGTTTTGTTTGGATTATTTTCTACCAAACGGATTCAATTTGGATGTTCGACGTTGATTTAGTGTATCGGGTACTCGAAATTGGCAGATATGCTCGATTCATCACGTTCGGATCCATTTTTGCTCGCTTGTTCATAGGGTTGCAGGGTTAGCATGCTTTGGGCAAAACGAGCTACTGTTTTGAATAAGAGTGCAAAATGATCTGACTAAATATCATATAGTAGAACATTCTAAGAGAACTACCAAATTTCGTCAATTTTTCATTTTTCCATAGAAGATCAGAGAAACTCTTACTAGCATTTCTCTGTTGATATATGGATTGAAATAAAAGTTTTAACTGAAAAGCGGTGATAGTTATACAGGGTCCGGCAAAAAAACCTCCCTGATTTCAAAAGGCATTTGCAAAAAGAATAAGAAACATATAGAACAATTACTTATATTTGTGAATAGCCTATATGATGCCATTTTTCATCACTTAGTACACTTTACTTGGTTTTGAAAATTATGTCTGATAAATGATGTCCCCCATTGTTAAGACATTCACGAAGTCTTTCCCTGAAGTTGTCCATAGTTCTTCGTGTAACTTCCCTTGGAATGACTGCCACTTCCTGCCTAATGGCATCTTTTAGTTCTTGCAGAGTTCTGGGACGATGTTTGTACACTTCAGCCTTTAGGTACCCCCACAGAAAGAATCACAAGGTGATAAGTCGGGTGACCTTGGGGGCCAGGAAATGTCTCCTCTTAAAGAAACAAGACGTCCAGGGAACAACTCTCTTAACATTTCCATGGACCGCCGAGCAGTGTGAGCTGTGGCTCCGTCCTGTTGGAACCAAACTTCTTCTTCCTGATGGTCTAAAACAAACTGGTTCATCTTGAGTCGGAGAAATGTCTCTATCATGTGACAATAGCGATCGGTCTTGACCGTTACTGTTTGTCTGGCCCCCAAGGTCACCCGACTTATCACCTTGTGATTTCTTTCTGTGGGGGTACCTAAAGGCTAAAGTGTACAAACATCGTCCCAGAACTCTGCAAGAACTAAAAGATGCCATTAGGCAGGAAGTGGCAGCCATTCCAAGGGAAGTTACACGAAGAACTATGGACAACTTCAGGGAAAGACTTCGTGAATGTCTTAACAATGGGGGACATCATTTATCAGACATAATTTTCAAAACCAAGTAAAGTGTACTAAGTGATGTAAAATGGCATCATATAGGCTATTCACAAATATAAGTAATTGTTCTATATGTTTCTTATTCTTTTTGCAAATGCCTATTGAAATCAGGGAGGTTTTTTTGCCGGACCCTGTAGTTTGAAAAGGGTTAACAGTTCACTGTGACCTCAAGGTCTATTGTGCCCTATTACAGAACTGTTCTGACCACACCCTTCACAGCTTGCCTTCCAGTACCAGAGATCTGATGTAATCCAATATCTGTGAAGGCTCCAACGAGGCTAGTTCCCCACTCTTACTAGTTTCTCCCCAAGACATTCTCTCCTTGTCAGTGTTGGATGATCCTATCATCAACAGGTGTAACGGTTTCTTACCAAGATTCAGATTTCTTTTGGATCTTGCCGTTTTCCGAAGGAACTTAGTAAAATGATACATCCCTGGGAGATTCCTTCTTATAGGTACATTTACCTATACCACAGAAGCAGCTTGACTATCTGAGTGTATAGCTATATCGCACTTCTGAGAGTTTCTTTCCAGATTTATATCTAGGCATCTTTCAATAGCTAAGATTTCCGCTTGAAAGACGCTCATACAAGGCCTAGCGACAGTGCACACTTGGTATTTGGCCCGTATATCCCTGCGCCAGCTCCTGTAGAGGTTTTGGAACCATCTGTATGCTATTTTACGGTATTTTCTTTGAGGTTATAGTCGGTGTATTTCCGTCTCCATTTTTTTTTCACTTAGGAATGTCCTGAAGTTTTTCTCAGTGCTTACTTTCGTGATCATTACATCACTAGGTATGTTCGCAGTTGAGATGTAGTTGTTCAGAAAGGACCAGACTCTCTGATTCTTTATTCTTTCATTACCGTACCTTCCTTAGATATTCTGAGAGTAGCCTCATGGGCTTCCGTAATAATCACTAGATGTAGAGGTGTGAAATCCGTAATGACCTAATGCTCTAGTTGGGCACGTTCTCATAAATCCAGTGAAGCACACACAGGCAAGCCTCTGTAAATGATCGAGCCTTTTCCTCGTAATTACCTGACTTTCAAATCTATATTTAATTTTCACAACAGACATTTGGCGAAACTATAGTCTGCTGCATTCCCAAGAATAAGAGCAGTAAAAAAATCTCACAAAATGAAAAAGTCGATGAATTAATGGCAACGAGTAATTCATTAATTTCAAGTAAGTACCCCTATCTGAATAATCACGAATTGGTGATATGGAAAATGAAGTCATAGAAGCAAAAAGAACGGGATAACCGAAGCGTAAGTGATCGCAGTTGCAAAGACCTCGCAGAGCAAAGCATTCGACCCATTTTCCAACAATCACACGAAATTGCGCCCTATACATAATTATTCTCATATTTCATGCGAGAAATGTACACCTGATGCACATATTTCTGTGTCTAGGAGCTAGCACTTCACGATGAGGAAGGACATAATTCAAGAAAAACCCTGGAGGAGTAATAAGACTCTCAAATCTCAAATTCTATATGGGATTTGAGATTGATACCGAAAATATAGATGTAGAATCTCATTACGATCAGAATTATATTCTGAAAATTACTCAGAAAATGAAATATGTAAAAAATATAAATTAAGAAAATTAAATTCTATGGTCCTGATGATGCGATTACTCACACAATTTATTGTTACACTCAGAAAATTATTCTAGTAGATACAACGAAAAATGTATGTTATGATAATAATACTAAGATCCCTATTTGGTCAATCTTAAATTCTATAAAATCAACAGAAGCACTTTTGTCAGCTACTCTATTGAATAAAAACTTGTTATAGATAAAGAATTTTCTGTTAACGTTATAATACAATAGTTCTTCCACTAACAGTGTAGTTATCAGGTATAACAAAAATATAGATGTTCATAACAATAGTTTCTTGTAACATGAACAATAAATTCTGTTACGTTAATAAAAATATACTGCTAAGCAAATCGAAATATAATGATTTCAGCAACACTGCTTTGTGTACAGGGTATCCCATTTTGGGCACTTTTATGGGATATCTCCGTTATTTTTAACGTTAGCGGGATGCGGTTTTCGCGACAGTGTGCTACTTTTTTATGAAACTAAAGATGGCGCAATCAGTTTTGCATAGCCCTCTTAGTTTTTGCTATACAGGGCTGAAATGAAAAGTATCACTTTTTAATCACCTCCCGTATCTCAGTTGTGCTTGAACTTGGAGAAATGGTTGAAACGTATTCCTATAGATTTTTTTCCGTAGAATCCAGTGGCGTAGTCAGTTTTTCAATTAAACTTTCCGTTTTTGAGTTATTGAGCAAACATATGTTTTTTTAAATTGGACACCCTGTATATTATTTTTTATTCTTATTAAGCACAATCTCAGCTCTTCAAAAACATATTATTTTATGCATTTATTTTCAAAACCAAGCTCAGAATTCAAGATTTTGTAATTCAATTGTCAATAACTAAGTAGTAAGCTCCATGACTGTTTTTTAAAAACAAAACAAAAATGTCAAAGCTTTGTCGGTTGGTTTAAAAGTTTACAGTTCTCTCAGTTTTTATTATTTATTATATTATATTAATGATTCAGTTTTAAGTTTTTCTCATTACGGCTGCTTACGAAAATTACGAGAAATATGACATGCTTGTTTGTAATCTAGATATTATGTTAACATTATTTTCGATTTCTAACGAAATCGTGACATTTATTTTTTGTTTTTAATAAACAGTCATAGCCTACTACTTAGTTATTGACAATTGAATTACAAAATCTTGAAATTCTGAGCTTGGTTTTGAAAATAAATGCATAAAATAATATGTTTTTGGAAAGCTGAGATTGTGGTCAATAAGAATAAAAAATAATATACAGGGTGTCCAATTTAAAAAACATATGTTTGCTTAATAACTCAAAAACGGAAAGTTTGATTGAAAAACTGGCTACGCCACTGGATTCTACGGAAAAAAATCTATAGGTATACGTTTCAACAATTTCTCCCAGTTTAAGCACAACTGAGATACGGGGGGTGATTAAAAAGTGATACTTTTCATTTCAGCAATGTAAAGCAAAAACTAAGAGTGCTATGCAAAAACTGATTGCGCCATCTTTAGTTTCACAAAAAAGTAGCACACTGTCGCGAAAACCGCATCCCGCTAACGTTAAAAATAACGGAGATATCCCGTAAAAGTGCCCAAAATGGGATACCCTGTACAATGGATAGTGTGACTGTTAAATATACGATTCATACTCTTCAGGCAACAGTAAGTCTGTTTATGCCGATAAAGGGTTTCATTATATTGCTAGAATGTAATATTGATACTATAACATTTAACTATTATCTTAATCTGATCCTCGCTAGCATATATCTCGCCCCATTCAGAATATTATTCTATTGGATTTATAGAAAACAATTATTATCAATAATTTATCAGTGAAATTATTGTGATGAACTTTTCTCTATATGCAATACCTAATACTTATTATGCACTAATTATTGTATTTGACGTTATGGGAATAGGTTTTAGAATAACAAAATTTTCCAGCTTTGTTTAGTTCTATTAGAAAAAAGATTTTCTCAAGAAATCTGGCATCTTTAACATAACACAATTTCATACCAAGGTGTACCCCAGAGGGTGTTTGTATAGAGGCCATTCATTGAAAATCGTAACTAAATTTTTACTGTCGTCTTCAACCAAATATTTTCTTCAAAATATTTGGCACTTTCTCCATAACACCTTTATGTCCTCCCATCTCTCTTCTTCTCTTATAAATTTTATCTTTTCTTTAAGTGTTTCGGCACTTTCTTCAGCTTCAAGAATCACTGTCAAATCATAAAATTTAAGTATATATTTTAAAGACAGGAAGGAAAATGAATCTAATAAGTACCTAAAGGTGAATCTGGAGATAGTCGTCTTTTGGCTGACTGTGTCTCTATAAGTCCAATTGATTTGAGTTTTCTCAAATTATTGTAATATTTACTAATAGTTTTCCTTTGGGGGCTTTATTTTTCTGTGGAGCGGAGTAGTATTCCTACAAAAAAAATGAAACATAATCACAGAACTGATAGCGGTTGATTAGGTACCTTAATTTCTGCAGGAAATAAACATAAAATTTGGTCCGTTAAATTCTTTGCAATCGACACGGTCATTTTTTCACTGTTTTGAATGAATTAGTCCACTATTTCATCAACCATTATTTGTTTTTGGGCATCTTGAAGTTCCTTCACATTTTGAGATGATTGATAGATTACACTGGGTAATATAGGTAAACACACCACATGTGCACGAAATCAGTAGCGATTTGAATATTCTCTTGTTATTCGTGTGTATCCGTATCGGTTCGTAGCATTGGCTTACAGAAGGATTGGTAAATCAACAGCGGATTTTGTAACACTAGCAGTCATCCTGTTGAATAATGTTTTCGGGCAATATTTTACTATTAACATAACGAATATTTTATCCCTGTTATAGTATATGATTTTCATTAGAACAAAGAATACTGTTGAGTAGTATAACAATATAATTGTAAAGATAATAATACATGTTGTGGACATCATAGTGCATTAGATATTGTATATAAATAATTTGTGTTATCTTTACAATATTTGGGACTTTGGGGTAATGGAAGTTCAGGCTGTTTTTGATAGAATTTTTCCATTGTATTGACAAAAAATACATTGATTTTGATGGTATTATGTAGCCTCGATAGAAATGATATTGTTATCACAGTAGTTCCTGTTTTATAGTACTAACAAACGTTATTCAAGGTAACATAAATGGTCTATTGTAGGTACAGCAATTTCTAGTGGTCGAAAGAGTTTTTTGTAGGATTAACAATTTTAATACATTATAGACATTCAACAGAAGTGCTTCTGTTAATTATACTTAGGAAATTTTCTGAGTGTAGGGGTTAAAAAAAATTTTTTTTTCCTTCAAAAATTGTTTCGTGGGATGGATTTTCGAAAAAAAAATCTCTTACAGTTTCTCATTCAATTATGGAGAAAAAAAGCGAAAGAATAAGCGCAATAAAAAAATCTCGAAAAATAAAAAAGTCGATGAATTAATGGCAAACAACAACACAATACGTACAAGTAATTCATAAATGTCAAGTAAGTACCCCTATCTAAATAATCACGAAATGGTGATATGGAAAATGAAGTCATTGAAGCAAAAAGAAAGGAATAACCGAAGCGTAAGAGATTGCAGTTGCAAAGACCTCGCAGAGCAAAGCATTCGACCCATTTTCCAACAATCACACGAAATTGCGCCCTATTCATAATTATTCTCATATTTCATGCGAGAAATGTACACCTGATGCACATATTTCTGTGTCTAGGAGCTAGCACTTCACGATGAGGAAGGACATAACTGGTGGTCTATCATCTTCTCCCTCTTAGTAATTGGCCTTGTTATCTCGGGTATCGTGGCCGCCATTTTGGTTGTTGGTTACGTGGATGAGCTGCTTTATTGGCATGGACGGAGGATGCAGCTAGAAGAATACTTGCAGGTAATTTTGATGTTCATTTGTTCAACTTCAACGTTTCGAATGATGGTTTTACACAACTAAATTTTAATCACCTCGTTCGATACTACATATTTATCTTCATCCTTGCAAATTTTACAACTTTTCTACTACTAGCAATTTAATTAGTTCAATCAAATCCTGTAGAACTCTAGCTTCTACTTTTGAAAGGTTACTTCTGCACTTGATCTGGCAGAATGGATGGTTATTTTTTTAGTGACTGTGTGTATACCGACTTTTTCGCGGATTCTTTCATCCATTTCGAACTGAAATTTATTCCCAAAGGAACGTTTTTATACCAAGAACCATGAGTTTGCCAAGCCGGATTTGGTGTAAGAAACAAGCTTTCGGTTTTAATATTTTCTTCACATTTAACCATTAGTTTTTCATTTGTGCAACTTTAACGTTTCGGATGATACTTTCACACAACTGAATTTTAATCGCCTCTTTCATATTTACCTTCATCCTTGCACATTTCGCAATTTTTTTACTCAATACCATTCAATTCTTTTAATCACATCCTGCAGAACTCTAGCTTTCGCTTTTAAAAGGTTACTTATTGAACTTGATCTGACAGAATGGATAGTTATTTTTTTAGTAACTGTGTCTAGACCTATAGTCCATTCACGAAAGGTTGAGCCGTCGGTTGGCCATGGAAATTTGGCATATTCCACTGTGTATATTAAAATTTTAGGTTATGTTCTTTATTTTCTTGTCAGATTGATACGTAATGTTGTCAATATTGCATAGAGTTGTCTGATAACTCGCAAGCTCGTCGGACGAGGCCAGGTACATTCGGCAACGTTTACTTCATTTGGAGTTATGTCAGCAAATACTGCCAACTTCAATAAATAAAGAAACGCCTACTATGTGCTCAATCTTTCGTGAACGGACTATACTTTTTCTGCGGATTCTTTCATCCATTTTGAACTGGAATTTATTCCAAAGGAACGTTTTTATACCAAGTTTGCCAAACCGGATTTGGAGTAAGAAACAAGCGTTCGGTTTCAATATTTTCTTCACGGTTACACATTCGTTTTTAAAAAAGACTAGCAGGGCAAATATCTGGGTTATTTATGTTTGGAGTCAACCATTTTCTATTAGCGCACTTTTTTGCTCCACCCTGTACAGTTTTTGCTAAGATAGGATTGTATTCAATGCAGTCAGTATTTAATCCTATTATGTCGGTTTTTCTTTTTTCCAAGCTTGTTGATACGATGCAACTTTCTTTGCAATCCACAAGGTGTATCTTCGTCGCAATAGTACAGAGTTTGCAACATTTCTTATTAGAAACTGCCAACGAACTTTGTGCTTTTCAAGATGTTTTTTTGAAATTTTTATTTTCAAATCATTTGCATTTCGAGCATTTTTGAATTTTACATCATCGAAAGCATCAAAGGACCTGTTTTACTTATATTATAAAAAGTTTTGAATGCATTTTGCCGTTTTATTCCACATTGTCTTTATTACTGCGTTTTTATAATCATTTTTGTCTTTTCTTTTCATTTTATAAGCCCAATCTTTCAAAATCAAAATGCCAGAGTAGCTGTTGTAGTAGATCGATCCATGATATCTTCCTTTGTTGAAGTTCTTAAATTGTTTGAATATAGACTGATTACTTATTAGAAGTATTTTTCGAAGAAGTTTTTGTTATTTCTGCATCAGAAAAGGTACTTAACCGATAATTTTCACAATTTTTTTTTAACGCGCAGGCACAATTATTTTGACAACTATCTGACACTTGAGATGGGCAAGAATAGTTATTTAATAAACTAGGTTATTAAAGACAGCGACTAATGGTCAAGATATTTTAAAGCGTGAGCGTATAGCGAACGCTTTAATAGTTCGAGAGTATTAGTCGCTCGATTAATAACCGAGTTTATTACAAGATTTTCCGACGATCACAATATGATTTGCGTATGAATTCTTGATTGAAATACATTTTTATTCTGCACAAGACATACATTTGTCATAATGAAATTTCTATGTATTCCAGTAGAGTTTTGACATTTCTCGTAGTGCTTCTGAATACTTTGTGAACGGATTCCATGAGGATTGCACATTAAAATAGCCAAAAAATTGAGCATTAAAATGGGTCATTAATGATCAATTTCGTACACATTAAAATCACCTTTTATTTCGAGGTCGGCGGAAAATGTAATAAAACACACAATGTATTATTTATTATAATCTTCGGTGATCGATTTCGGAATTATTCTATCATCAGGCCAGCTGAAAGTATACAAATGTAGAACATGTAGGTATTTATTTGGGTGAGAGTATGCAACTTACTGTCTTTGAATTAAAATGAACATAAATCGTTTAAAAATATTTAAAATGTTTTTTTATTGTCAGAATTGTCAAAATTTTTTGGTCTCTAGTCAACTTTTATTACCTGTTCTTGCAGGAATGTCAACACAATATAGAATTGTAGGATATGTGGGAAATATGATATCTAATATGTTATTATAAGGTGGTTTATTGCCTATTGACGTCGGGAATTTTTTGAAATTTAATATTTACTACTGTTTCGTTGAATCTATGAGTTCGAAAATGCTCCTTCTGTTGAATTCTTCATTATCATTGAGTAAAAATTGGTTGTCTTTATTTTTTAAATTTCTAATTGTTCGAGTAAAATTATTTTATGGTAGTTATTTTCAAGATTCAATGAACACAAAAGAAATCAACCCCATTCCACTTTAGGGACACATCTAAACTATACCGGACATTATATCATATTTGATAATCTGAAAATACTTCATAAAAAAGTAACTACCATAAAATAATATTACTTGAACAACTAGAAATTCAAAAATATAAAAACAAAGAATTTTTACTTAATGATAATATACAGGGTCTTTATAAATGATTATAACAACGAAGTTGGCGTTGGACTATTATAAATATTTATATTCTGGAGTAAACTGTCATTTAAACAAACGATACTGTGAATTTAGGTTGGTCTTTCCGATAGAAATTGAATAATGTGACTGGAATTATAAATTTGTAGACTTTGCATGACAAACGACAAGTTAAAAAAAATTCAAAGCACCCTACGATGTTACAATCATTTATAAAGACCCCGTAGAATTTAACAGAAGAAGCCACCAATAGACCACCTTATAATAACATATTAGATATCACATTTCCTACATATTCTACAATAATTCCATATTCAGTTGACATTCCTACAGAAAACCATTTTAAATGTTTTTAAGCGATTTATGTTAACTTTAATTCAAGGACAGTAAGTTGCATACTCTCACCTAAATAAATACATGTTCTATATTTTGTATACTTCCAGTTGGCCTGATGATAATTCCGAAATCGATCGCCGAAGATTATAATTAATAATATACAGGGTGGCCGGACGATTGACGTCAACAAAAAAAAACAGGTTCCTCATGTCATGGGGTATTCGAATCACCCCCATGTATGTTATCCGATTTTTCACGGTTTCCGAATTATGATTTTTTTATGAAATCTGAGAATTTTCAACTTGAACATCTTCAAAAATTTTTTGAAGAAAAGTAAAGGACTTTTCTGATATTTTTTTGTTGTACATAGATCGCCATGAATTGTACTTTTATACATAAAATAACCAGCATCGTAAATTCGATAAAAATTATGGAAATGTTCGTCTCAAGTGAGAAAGTTACGTATTTTGGATCATGATCTGAATTTTCAAATTTGAATTAAAAATGTAAACAGGTTACTTCATGGTTTCTAAGTAGGCTCAAAAACTGCGCTCAACACTCAGCTTTCAGAATCATTAATGAAAAATGGTACTCAACAGTCTACTTTTGCTAGCCTTCAAAGTCAGTGAGGTGGAAAAAATCAAAGAACTAGACGTTTACTCAAAAATTATTTTTTGCCATTTTAAGATTTTTCTGATCAAGTTATGATAGAAAATGCTGAAATTTGCTTTAGGAGAATAGTTTTGGATAAGAAAAAGAAAAAGGAATGGCAATAAATTACACATCATGTATAAAAAAAAATTATTTATAAAAATTACAATAAATAAAAATAATTGAATAAACAAATTTTGCGGAGGTGTAGAATGTGTATTGAGGCTGGAGGTGGCCTTTTTGAAAACCTATTGTAAATTTTATAAATAAATTTCTTTTTCTACATGATGTGTGATTTATTGCCATACCTTTTTCTTTTTCTTATCTAAAACGATTCTTCGAATGCTAATTTTCATTAGTTTTCAGCATTTTATATTATAACTTGATCAGAAAAATCTCAAAATGGCAAAAATTAATTCTTGAGTAAATGTCTAGTTCTTTGATTTTTTCCACCTCGCTGACTTTGAAGGCTAATTCTAGCAAAAGTAGACTGTTGAGTACCATTTTTTATTAATGATTCTGAAAGCTGAGTGTTGAGCGCAGTTTTTAAGCCTACTAAGAAACCATGAAGTAACCTGTTTACATTTTAATTCAAATTTGAAAATTTAGATCATGATCCAAAATACGTAACTTTCTCACTTGAGACCAACATTTCCATAATTTTTATAAAAGTTACGATGCTGGTTATTTTATGTATAAAAGTACAATTCATGGCGATCTATTTACAACAAAAAAATATCAGAAAAGTCTTTTACTTTTCTTCAAAAAATTTTTGAAGATGTTCAAGTTGAAAATTCTCAGATTTCATAAAAAAATCATAACTCGGAAACCGTGAAAAATGGATAACATACATGGGGGTGATTCGAATACCCATGACATGAGGAACCTGTTTTTTTTTTTATTGACGTCAATCGTCCGGCCACCCTGTATAGAGTGTTTTTTTACATTTCTTACTAATCTCAAGAGAACATACTATGCAAGAATTCATAAGTAAAATGAACAAATATCTGACAACTGCTAGGCAAATAAAAACCAAAGTGATTATTCCCGAGAATAATCACAGGAGATTCATTCCCATTATAATAATGACATGATTGCCTGAAACTCACCTTTGTGACAAATAAAGAAGCATTTCATTGGTTTTAAGAAACGTCGAAAAATAATCAACGTGACCTGTGTGAAACTTTGCATATTGCCGAGATTCTCGCAGCATAAAATATATTTTCTTTCCTACCATATTCACTCTAGCACATGTTTCCAGGGTGACCTAAACCCAAGACGATTGCCTTCTTCCTGGATATCCCCAACACATTTCGTTTTTCAGTCGGACGACGGTAGCCTGGCTGTCCTGGAAATGGGACACAACATCACTGTCAGTGTCCTGGTGACAAATCATACTTTGGTGAGTATCTCATTTCCTTAACCCCAAGTAATTTTCTCCGCTGCTCGGATCAGTCGGATCAGTTTTACAAGGGATCACACAAACTGTTGAGCCTCTTTGATACGTTGAGAAATGTTAAGGGATACTGAATCTATTAATCTTTGAGTCTTTTGTTTTGTTTGGGGGATTTTGTGGCAGCCGGTTAAATTCTGTTGCTTCTGAACATGAAACTGTGGACGAGGTTGTGTTGTGATTACTTGAAAATTTCGTCTAACCATACAAGTTGTTCCGATGAGAAAGAATACCTTGTACCTACTTACAGATTATCGAAGACCTCTCATTCATAAAATTTTAAAATATCAAGAATAACTTCGAATGAATCTTAAAAGAAAGTTTTTATCAAAATGTACTGTCTTCAATTGGATTCTTGATTCTTCTAGTGGTAAATACCATGATATTTCGAAACCAATGATTGAGTCAAGTGCAATGGTGCAAAATTTCATAAATATTCTCTTTTTTGAGCGCTATTACTACTTGAACGAGTGCCAAATCGTTTTTTCCAAATGTCTGTTTTTCGAATTTAGAGCCGGAAATGGTCCCAAACGATAGGGTTAGACTCTTTGATGACGAATTCTTGGTCAAATTCAATTGAAGAGCTCGGAGCAATAACCGGGTAACTCCATTTTCTAATGATACCGATATATCATATTCAATCTGCTAATATCCAAGTACGCAACTTTCGGTGCAACAATGGAGCAATTGGGGCAAATCCAGCGCTTTTGTAAGGAGTTTCAATCAAAATGGACTTACTTGAATGTATATTTCGGCGCAAAAATCAGGCAAATCCTGAAGTTTTTCCTCTGTTCTCAACATTTCATGAAAACGGAGTTACCCGGTTATTGCTCCGAGGTCTGCAATTATGTCAGTGAGGCCGCCGTTAGCACAATAACTTTCGAAGGGATTGTCCTAGAAACTTGAAACTTTCAGGATGAGTTCCGTTTCCAAATGCCTCGGTTAAGTTCGTTAACCAGTCATATCGTACAGAGTGTTCCATAAAATATAAACATTCAAAATTGTTTCTCAATTTCCCATAGAAAACGAAACCACTCGAAATTTGCGGCCACATGCAAGTGAGCATAGTGAACCTCACGCAAAATTTGGAAGCCATATTTTCAACTGAACCATTGAAAATTCAATTGGAATATTGAAAAAATGAAACTTCATATTTCCATAACAAGACATCCGATTCGAGCTAAATTCATTTTGTGGATGAAGATTGATATACTGAATGTTCATGCAGAATTTCAAGAGGATCGCATCATCAGAATCATAGAATTAGATTTGTCAAGTTTTTACATATTTTAGTTTTTGAATAATTTCCAGAATATTATTCCGATCGTGCTGAGATTTTGCATTTATACAGGGTGTCCCATTACTCGACGTCAACCCGGAACCGGGTGAAAAGGAAAGTAATGCTGGTTGTCAGAAAAATATGAAAAAAAATCTAAGTTGCATGATTTTAAAATATTGAGCATTTAAAAAAACTCGCAAAATTTCACACCCTGTGGCAGTCTTTTCGCTCCTGTTGCCACAAATATCAACTTTTTTCTTTGCTGTGTAACCTTGAATAATGCTTGTCTAAACTGTAATCAAAATTTTGATGCCAGCTGCTCTAGGTTTCATAAAAATAGGGCTCACTTCTCGGAAAAAAAATTCGAAATAAACAATCGCCTAGTTTCAACTGACTGTATTGAAAAAAAAATGTACTACGTAGGTTTGTCATGTTTTTTCAAAAGTTGGCGCATTTAGCGAGGATTCCAAAATGGTATAATACTTGTTAAGTTATAGCTGCCGTAGTTCAAATTTATTTTCGAATGCCTTTGAATACACTTTTTCGTTAACTGCTTCCCAGTAATAGAGTCCAATGGGTTCAAGTCCGGTGAACGGGCCGGCCACGAGATTGGACCAGAAAGTCCGATCCATCTTCCGGGAAAAAATGTTATCAGAAAAAAAAATTTGCAGAGAAAATAATTTTTCCTGAGAAATTTCTCTGAAAATCTTTTTTTCTGGTAACATTTTTTCCCGGAAGATGGATCGGACGTTCTGGTCCAATCTCGTGGCCGGCCCGTTCACCGGACTTGAACCCATTGGACTCTATTACTGGGAAGCAGTTAACGAAAAAGTGTATTCAAAGGCAATCGAAAATAAATTTGAACTACGGCAGCTATAACTTAACAAGTATTATACCATTTTGGAATCCTCGCTAAATGCGCCAACTTTTGAAAAAACATGCCAAACCTACGTAGTACATTTTTTTTTCAATACAGTCAGTTGAAACTAGGCGATTGTTTATTTCGAATTTTTTTTCCGAGAAGTAAGCCCTATTTTTATGAAACCTAGATCAACTGGTATCAAAATTTTGATTACAGTTTAGACAAGCATTATTCGAGGTTACACAGCAAAGAAAAAAGTTGGAAAAAGTTGATATTGGTGGCAAAAGGAGCGAAAAGACTGCCACAGGGTGTGGAATTTTGCGTGTTTTTTTAAATGTGCATTATTTTAAAATCATGCAACTCAGATTTTTTTTTATATTTTTCTGATAACCAGCATTACTTGCCTTTTCACCCGGTTCCGGGTTGACGTCGAGTAATGGGACACCCTGTATATTCAGTATCAATCCTATACAAAACTGTGAGGTAATAGCTTCATTGATCCACCAATGAACGAGCGCTCAAAAGCAACTGCTCAGGGCTTTCTTAAATTTTTGTTGAAAAAATATTTTATACTTTATCCCATCCCTATTAATTTTTTTGACTAATTTCGAAAAATTTTCATTGAAATTTTTTTTTTCAGAGACAATTAAACGTAAAAGGATATCAATGCTCCAGGGATCTTAAATATGTACTTTTTCAACATAATGTAAAAACGGTGAGTTGTTATCATTTTTCATGAATACGAGCAGTTTCAGCTCTCATGAGTTTCATATGTATATCATCATTGTTCTTCTTCAGTATCCATGCTTTGACGAACTCTACCATATCGAAAATAATAAGAAAAACATAAACCGAAATAAATCGGTAAGTTAAACGTAAGGTTTCGATTATATTGAAAATTGTATGCTTTTTGAACTAAAACGCAGAAAGTGAATAATATACCTAGTAATGTGAGATAACAACTGATATGTTTTATGTTATTTGATTTTTGTACACATATACACACTGTTCAGGATGAAAATTAAACAATAATATTTCGATAATCGAAAAATCAGGATTATGTTTTTGAATCTTTTCTCACAAGAATGAAATCTTTTTTGAGGTTTCTTTATTTTTTTTCTCCTAGCAATAACTGTTAAAAGACTATGATTCCATTGAACACAAATATTTTAAAACTATTAGATAGCACAACGGATTGCAGGGAAATCATTAGTTATCAATGGTTGAGGTTCATTATGAAATGTTTCTTCTTCATACAAGAAATATATTTATTGTTGATGTATTTATGTCAATTTTTTGTTTTTGGCGATGGTTATTAAGAATCCCGAACATCATTAAATTTAGCATCATCTGCATTCACTTCATCAGTCTATATGAAATTTGATCAAATATTCAAAACAAAATTAATAGTTCATGAGCAAACTGATCAATTGCAGCTTGTTGAAAAAACATGAAATACCTACACACTCTACTTAGTTTTTTTTCGTTTTTTTGGTTTAGTTGGTCTTCATTATACTTACGCTTTGTGAGCCAATTCAACTGTATTAACATCACTTTTTTGTTTTTTTCTGTTTGTACTAACAAATAATAACACCTTATTCATCTAGAGTTTGTCATAGCTTATAAATGTCGAATATTAACATTTTACAATATAAGGAATGAGGTGAAAACTTCTATCTTATTGTAAAAGACGTAATAAAAAATATAAGAATTACAAATTACAATTAGACATAGTTTAAACATAGGTCGAACAGTTGCTTGAGGCAATTTTTGAAGACATCATACTTGAATGAGGTAAAACATTTTATGGCCCACTTTCGCCTACAGCAAATTAACTGATACAAATAATATCTGGTATCACTTGTTTCACTATAGGCTAGAGGGGGCCACAATATTCCAAAGATTACCCTGAATTCCTTAAGACTTGAACTCCGTCTAGGATCAATATACCGATTTGGAAATTCACATCGAGAACATACGATATACAAGGCATCAGACAGAGAATTCTTCCCTACAGTTGCACAGATGAATAGGCGAGATAATGAAGTGCGATAAGTGAATGAATTCACTGTCTTACTGCGATAATCTAGTCTCGTCTCTCTCTTATCGCAGTATGGTAGGGAACCCGAACTACACGTATAGAATTTTTAATTTGTCAGGCTGCCCGTAATACTCGATTCAAGTATTTACTGTTGCCTACCATACTAAAGAATTACGCTCCTCTAAACGATAAGAGAGAGACAAGATTAGAATAAAGAAGTGAGACAACTGAACTCAGTGTGTTACAGCAAGTGATTGTCTCGACTATTCATCTGGGCAACTGGACCGAAGAATTCTCTGTCTGATGCATTGTATATCGTATGTTTCAGATGTGAATTTCCAAACCTGTATGTACAAATCAATTTCTAAATGGAAATGTAAACATCAGAAATAATCTTTCACTCAAAAAGTTTAACATTTATCGTTACTTACTCCTGCTCAGTTTAGCATCGGTAGATCACGTGCTTGAGCACCATTATCGAATCCGAGATAAACTGCCTGATTAAAGTGAAAACTTTTATGGCCCACCTTGGCATACAGTCCCCTCGTGATACAAAATATAAGAATTGTGAAACCTTCATTTTGGACGTTGTTGAAAATAACGTAGATCAGTTACTTGAAAGCTATAATTGAATCCATTATTAACTTCAGTTACTTGAAAGCCATAATTGAATCCATTATCAACTTCAACGAAGTAAACATTTTATGGCCTACTTTGGCTTATGGTGAATCAGGAGATAAAAAATAATATTCTGTATTACTTTATAAATGATTTATATCACTTGTTTCACCTTGGGATATAGTAGGCCATAACATCTTTGAAATAACATGTTTTTCTAAAGTAAAAACATCTTAGTTGAACTCGATCTAGGATCACTATCTGTACAAATCAATTTCCAAATGGAAATGTAAACATCAGCTATAATCTTTCGCTCAAAAAGTTTGGCATTTATCAATACTTACTCCTGCTCAGTTTAACATCTGTAGATCACTTGCTTGAGTACCATTATCGAATCCGAGATTAACTGCCTGATTAAAGTAAAAAATTTTATGGCCCACCTTGGCATACAGTCTCCTCGTGATACAAAATATAAGAATTGTGAAACCTTCATTTTGGACGTTGTTGAACATAACGTAGATCAGTTACTTGAAAGCTATAATTGAGTCCATATCAACTTCAACGAAGTAAACCTTTTATGGCCTACTTGGCTTATGGTGAATCATGAGATAAAAAATAATATTTTGTATTACTTATAAATGATTTATATCACTTGTTTCACCTGGGATATAGTAGGCCATAAAATCTTTGAAATAAAATGTCTTTCTAAAGGAAAAACATCTTAGTTGAACTCCACTTTGGATCAATATCTGTCCGAATCAATTTCCAAATGGAAATGTAACAGTAACAATAATCTTTACACTCAAAAAGTTTGGCATTTATCGTTACTTACTCCAGCTCGGTTTAACATCGGTAGATCACTTGCTTGAGCACCATTATCGAATCCGAGATTAACTGCCTAAATAAAGTGAAAACTTTTATGGCCCACCTTGGCATACAGTAAACCGCGTAGACGGTCTGTGAGGCAGAACTTGAGCTCGTAAACGGTGGCGAATCCAGTAATACAGCAGAGAATCACCCAATAAATTCCAGTATTCATGCATTTTATTATAAATTTATAGGACTGGGCGCGGAGGTAGTTTATTCCGATTCGAGTATTTGAGGATTCGCATTCGACTTTTATGAATTTCGAATGAAAAAAATTAAATGAGATGTATCCATCCGGTTTTTGTTGACTTTTGTGGGTTATTTCATTTCCTTGAATAATGCGGAAGCCACAAAACCATCTGTTTTTATTTTTGTCTTTGTCAATATCAGTTTGGTTCAGAGTTTCAATGGAAGAAGGAATAGAGTTGACCTTAGAGAACCAGATACATATACAGTGAACTTCCTTATAACAAAAGCGCTAAATTTACAAAAAAAATTCATTATAAAGAAATTTTTTTTCTATAGTCGACAATGTCGCTGTCGACTTCACTGATGAAGTTAATTTTATCATTCAAACTTAAGCACTTGCTCTCAGACATTTTACTACAACTTTTCACATATGCGCAATGGTTAGATTGAAACCAAATAGCCAGGGGTGTATTTAAAACTGCTTCAGAAGGATCTCCCTGCCCGCCGTAATGATTCAGTTTAAGGTCGGGATTTATTATGTACGTACGAAAAAATTTCGGGAAAAACCCACTCTTATACCTTCTTACCAATACTCATTCAAAGGGTGATGTTCTAGGAACATTTCGTTATAGAGAAAATTTTATTCATCTGTCAAATTCGACAGACAACAATGTTCCGACTGATTTTTTATTGTTGTTTTAGCCAATGAGCATACAATTAGGCGATAATTTTGCACTAGTGCAAATTATCGATAATTCGCACTAGTGCAAAATTATCAGGTCCTTTAAAATAAATGCAGACGTAATTATGAACGTTTATTACTTATTAGAGTAACATGAAAACTGTTGAACAACTTACAGCGACACAATACGATTTGATGGATTCACAAAATTTTCTTATTAAATTTAACTCTTGCAATGAAAATGAATCGATAATTTTTGACAAATCTGCTCTCATGCAAGTTAAACTGTAAAAGGCACTCGAGCGCTCCGCGCACTCGTGCTCTCTTTCAACTTAACTTGCATTCGAGCATATTTCCCAAAAATTATCGATAATTTTCATTGCACTAGTTAAATTACAACTGATAATTAACTTCGTTTTAGAGGGTGTTTTCAATATGGAATTTGGATTCGAGGTACAATGTCTTGAACGAAATTCGTTATACAGAGTAGTTCGTTATAGAGACATTCGCTATAGGGAATTTCCCCTGTATATATCCTTTTGGGATTCTATAGCTTCACAGAGTTTCCTATATATCAACCATAGAAATTATAACTCCAATGGAAGCGGCGAAAGAGAGAGACTTGTGATGCCATAAGAAAGATAGAGCTAGTGGTGGCAAGATTAATTGGATTAATTTCATTTTTTGAGAATAATTTGTTTCTTTGCTATACATACTAATATATAATATATACTAATTTGAAACACTTCTGAAAAATAGCAAAAAAACAAATTATTCTCAAAAAATGAAATTAATCCAATTAATCTTGCCACCACTAGCTATATCTTTCTTTTGGCATCACGTGTCTCTCTCTTTCGCCGTTTCCATTGGAGTTATAATTTCTATGATTGGCTCTCAAATGGGATTTGCGGGCTTTTTGCCACCTCTAGCTCTATCTCTCTCTTGGCATCACATTCTCCGAAAGTATTGAATGACAGGCCTCATCCATGTAAAGTTAGTATATCTATGATATCAACAAATATAACGTGCCTTCAAAAAAATTCGTCGAAAGTTTTGGGTGTTTCCCTGACTACGGCTAGCGAATTCTTGTCGAAAGGTTGAACACAAGCAGCAAAAATGATGGAAATAAGAGAAATGTTTCATTCTCAAGAAGATCAAGTTAACAACAATATTATGAAGCAATCCCTATTATTAGATTGGATTCACTACATAATTTTTAGGTTTTTCAAGGACAAAAAGGTGAACAGTGAAATATTAAAATCCAGAATATAACTTCATCTAACTTCAACTTGAACAAGCAAAAATCGATTCGAAAATGAGAAATCGCGTGTGAAGTAACGAAACAGACAACATATTTCTTCCTGAGAATACGGAAGAATATCCACGTAAACCTTGACGATTATTTTATCTGAGCCTAAATCGTATTTATGTAATCCACTTCTTTAAACTCGTGCAAGTAATGGAGCTGGTCACGAATTATATCGAATGCATGAAACCAGAATAAAAACGCGAGCAAAATAACTTGATGAAGTTATGGGGATCACTTTTACCGAGTGATATACAAATCCTTGACTTTAATTTCGTCGAGAAATACAGGATGTCTGTAAACAAATTCGAGGGACCATTGGAGATTATTCCTCGATAAAATAAGTAGGGAAAGTTCATATACATTTTTTCGAAATCCCCCTTTCAAGATACAGCCTTTGGAAGGCTATGACGAGTTGACAGTTTTCAATTTGTTTACGGCTTCTTAAAACACTGAGTCATAAAACTATACATAATATGAAGAACTAATTTTTAAGATCTCATAACTCTTTTATTAGGGTTGAAAATAACAACCCCATATGATTTCGTTCAAAAATGGTTTTCGTGGGATAGATCTTCGAAAAATGAAAATATCTTATGGTTTTTCATTCAATTCTGGAGGAAAAGAAGTCTCCTGCCAAATTTCGATACAGTCAATATCTCTCTCGGAAAACATCAAAACTTACAAGCAGTTATGATCACTGTTCATTCCATTTCATCGTATAAGTGTTCCATAAAATGAATATTCTAAGATATTGTCTGAGACAGGAGATGAAGAAGTTCTAAATCTTTCTGAAGGTTTTTACTAATTTCCGGAAGAAAATTATATCCGTAATATGTTAATTTCACAAATATAACTTTCTCTCGATTAATAAGCATAATTGACAAAACCAATTTTGAGCATAAACAATATCTTAGTATATTCTTTCTATAGAATATACGATGAAATCGATGAACAGTGATTATACCTACTTGAAAGTTTTTATTTTCTCCAAGAAAAGTATCGACTGTATCGAAATTTTGCAGAAGACTTTTTTTCTCCAGAATAGAATGGAAAACCATAGGAGAATTTTATTTTTCGAAAATCTATTCCACCAAAAAAAATATTTAAAAAAAACTTATAAGGGGTTATTATTTTCAACCCCTAATAATAAAGTTTTTTGAAGATTAATTGAATCTAAATGAAAAAAAACAATTATGACAGGTGGAAGTGCTCACTGTAGAGAACCTGTGAACGCGTGTTTGTGTTGTGCCATCTCTTTCGGTCATCATAGGAAACATTAATTTTTTTTCTCATAATCATTCTGTTTCATTTCAAATCTATTACTTTTTTGTAGCCAATTGCATCTTGTACATAATTCATATAATTCGAGTTTATAGGTACGTCCTAAACTCGATTAATTTATATAATAAATAAATAAATAAATATTTCGCTCCGTAATTATTATCAACATATTCCCTGTCATCGCTAACTTGACTGATTTCAACGATAACCAGAGCTTTTCCACTTCAGATTACATATCTGCTCAGTTGTCAGTTTGAATGATCTGTTGTTCGTTAGGATCCTCAGAGATGGCGTTTCGTTTCTGTTTATACCCAAAGATAAGCGCCAGATCTAAGTGTAGGTTCCAAGAATGCCTTTATCACACAGATCTATTCTCCATAATGATAAACCTAGATAGGGTGAAATAGCTATTTATGGATGCTATGGATGGTGTTACTTCCCCTGGCTTGTTCTTCAGACGTTGACGTGATTAGCTCTGAGCCCGAAGTATGAGTTTAGTTATTGGTTGATTTTGTTCGATTAATATTATTCTCTGTTTTTTGGTTTATATTCATTTCATTACCATAAACGTGTTTATTCTCATTTTGTATTAGAAATGATGACCCAACATCAGAATCCTGCTAAAGTATATCAGACAACATAAAAATACAAATGTTGCTTCCAACCAGTTGATCAAACATTTTAAGTTCTGGATAAAATTCAAATGCTTGAACCTCCGGGAATAAAGCATCCGATTTCGTTTTCAACCGATATCAGCCAACAAGTAAGGAATTCATCTCCAGGGCCACATAATTGTAGCACCGGCCTTAGGAAAATGTGCGAGAAAACCGAAGAAAAACCGAAGGGGATTATTGAAACGCCATTTGGGATTACATCGAGTTATTTATGAGATGAATTTGTCGTAAAAGAATAAAACATTTTGGCATGAAGCCATTCCCGTTTCTGGAACACTGCAGGGCTGTCGCTATGTATCTCTACGCTGATTACCGTTCGAGGCTTGTCTACCAAGAGGAAATATAGAGATTTTTATGTCTTCTCATCCAAGATATCATTCGTATTTCAACTTTTATTTTACAGTTCCATGAGATTAATGGAATGATGATATCTGCATTCATTGCTCCCCAGAGAGAGTAGCTTCAATTTCACTGACTACCGCATTTATAAGTTTCTGGCTTCGGCGTTGATAGAAGCTGTAAAATCTGGGGAATTCTACGTAATAACAACTCGGATATTGTTGAGATTTCATGTGATGCATACGGGAAACAAAACCGAGGAAAAGGTTTGAGTCAGCTACAACTATGAACCTATTTAGTTCTGAGATTGATTTTTTCTTGTATGTTATATCGTTATATGTCTTGTTCGATTTCTTTATATCTGTTGGTTACATTATACAAGGTGAAGAACGCTAAACGTGTCAGTTCATCAGATTATGGAATTCATTGCTAAATTATTCAATATTTCCAAACAATGAAATAACATTGAGATTTAGATTATTTCTGTTTGTAGTGGGGAAAATTATCTACTCAAAAATTGGGCTCCATAAAGCTTGTATCTCTACGCTGATTACCGTTCGAGGCTTGTCTACCAAGAGGAAATATAGAGATTTTTATGTCTTCTCATCCAAGATTTCATTCGTATTTCAACTTTTATTTTACAGTTCCATGAGATTAATGGAATGATGATATCTGCATTCATTGCTCCCCAGAGAGAGTAGCTTCAATTTCACTGACTACCGCATTTATAAGTTTCTGGCTTCGGCGTTGATAGAAGCTGTGAAATCTGGGGAATTCTACGTAATAACAAACTCGAATATTGTTGAGATTTCATGTGATGCACAAGGGAAACAAACCCGAGGAAAATGTTTGAGTCAGCTACAACTATGAACGTATTTAGTTCTGAGATTGATCTTTCCTTGTATGTTATATCGTTACATGTCTTATTCGATTTCTTTACATCTGTTGGTTACAATATACAGGGTAAAGAACGCTAAACGTGTCAGTTCAACAGATTATGGAATTCATTTCTAAATTATTCAATATTTCCAAACAATAAAATAACATTGAAAATTAAAGTATTTCTGTATGTAGTGAGGAAAATTACCTACTCAAATTTGGGCTTCACAAAGCTATCTCTACTATGATTACCTTCGAGGCTTGTCTACCAAGAGGAAATATAGAGATTTTTATGTCTTCTCATCCAAGATATCATTCGTATTTCAACTTCTATTTTACAGTTCCATGAGATTAGTGGAAAGATGATATCTGCATTCATTGCTCCCGAGAGAGAGTAGCTTCAATTTCACTGACTACCGCATTTATAAGTTTCTGGCTTCGGCGTTGATAGAAGCTGTAAAATCTGGGGAATTCTACGTCATAACAAACTCGAATATTGTTGAGATTTCATGTTATGCACAAGGGAAACGAAACCGAGGAAAAGATTTGAATCAGCCACACGCATAGTCCGTTCACGAAAGGTTGAGCACATAGTAGGCGTTTCTTTATTTATCTGAAGTTGGCAGTATTTACTGTCATAAAGTAAAATAAAGTCAACGTTGCCGAATGTACCCGGTCTCGTCCAACGAGCTTGCGAATTATCAGAGAACTCTATGCAATATTGACAACATTGCGTATCAATCTGACAAGAAAGTAAATAACATAACCTAAAATTTTAATATACACAGTGGAATATGCCAAATTTCCATGGCCAATTGACGGCTCAACCTTTCGTGAATGGACTATATTTAGTTTTGAGATTGATCTTTCTTAAACGTTATATATTTTTTACTTCTTTACATCTGATAGTACCAATACACATGTACGTTTTACATGCTAAAAGTAAATTATTTCGAAAAAATGAAATAATATTCAAAACATAATTTTTCTTCTCTGTTTTGTTTAAGAAAGTAGGTATCTTGTATACAGTATACAGGGTGTTAGTCAATGAGGGTAATACTTATAACAAAGAGTTTTTGGAGAAAGTTTTGAAAGAGAAACACTTTGGAGGAATCTTTCGAAAATGGATCATTTTAAGAAGCCTTCAGAATTTCAAAAAAATATGGTCCAAGAAGAATTTTAATCGCAGCAAGAATAAATATTGTCTCTTCAATGGTTTTCCAACAGGACATTATCGCCTTAGGAAGCATATCATGAGAATTGTCTCAACAAAATCTGTGTATATTCCGTGGAGAGGAAGAAGAAATTCCTTTTCATTAAGTTAAAAAATGCTTTGCCATGGCAAGCCTGCGCAAAAGACATCTTGGACAGGAAAATTATTGGATCTAGCCCCATTAGAGCCTCTCAGATCCTGGAATTCACTGGAACTATTGAACCGGAGGGCGAGCTCTAGTGCAGTTGCGAAAACAGCTGTCTTTGGGGCCACAATAAAG
This sequence comes from Propylea japonica, assembly GCA_013421045.1. Lineage (NCBI taxonomy): Eukaryota > Metazoa > Arthropoda > Insecta > Coleoptera > Coccinellidae > Propylea > Propylea japonica. The sequence goes on from CM024240.1 coordinate 26,799,628, forward strand.
ATCGCAGTTTAATGTAACCCTCTCAACAATCTACAACTCAAGAACACAAAGCTTCGGAATAATTCGAGAGCATGAACCAGTCAAAACCAATAGAGTTATCACTTCATAGCTAATGTCAAGGTTGAACTCAGTTGTCACAGAATCTAGGGTAATTTCAGAATTCTCCTACGAACGAATCACTACATAGTATAAAACAAAGTCGCTTTCTCTGTCCCTATGTCCATTTGTATGCTTAAATCTTTGAAACTATGCAACGGATTTTGATGCGTTTTTTTTAAATAGATAGAGTGATTCAAGAGGAAGGTTTATATGTATAATAACATCCATTAAATAGTGGAGAAGTACTGTTATTTTTGAGGTTTCTAATGTGATGTCCGTGCGAAGCCGGTTCGGGTCGCTAGTAAATACTAAATTAGTCAAATAACTGATTCTCAAATGGTTGAACACGAACTAGATTTAAAACCCTGTGTAGGCAGCTCATATGAATTTTCGGTAGTAAAATTTCACTTTAGTTGAACTCGTAATACATAAAACCTTTCAGCATTTTACCTGTAATTCCAGTGTTACTGTCGTTGATGATTACCAGGATACTATTCCGTAGCGAAAATAAAATTCAAACATGATGTTTTGAGGTCATAAAGTGCAGAATCGTGTATTTATGTCTTGAGCCCGCACTACATACGCAAGGTAATCTATATAGCATCGGCAGTTCTAATAATATAACCTCTAATCATACAGGTATATTACACCCCAATACGAACTTTATTGGAGTCATTAATTTGAAAGCCTTCCTGAAAATAAGAGGATAAGCCTCGGAGTTCCTTCTGGAGCATGAATATTGGAATTGAATAAAAAAGTTATTGGTTGGCTCTGTGCCCAGTAATCCTCTACACTGGTTCCGCAGATTAATTCCTATGATAAAAATATGGGCTCGGGAATTTTTTGCTTTACCATGAAGGGTTTATGGTGGACGTATAGGAATGATGTAATGTTGGCCTGAATGAAATATTGGGAAAACTCATCAACTATTTACTGAAATCGGTTTGATGTTACCGATGCGAACGTTGCTTTGAATGGAATATTTGCCCAGATATCTACCTACTTTGAAATGAAATCAGTGTGTTTTCGATTCGCTTGAATATACAGGGTGATTTTTTTAAGTGTTTCATTAGACGTTTTCGAGGAAGGAATTGTAATACAGATTCAAGATTTTGGATTTTCGTTTAAGAGTACATGAACTTTAATTGTGAAATATTTTCAAGAGGAATCTACTTCCGGTTTCACCGGAAACGAATGTGACTTCGTTATTTCAAATGCAACACCCTATATATTTATACATATTCGAATTCTTCGTTCAATTCTATACTGATTTGATGTATGATATGTGCAACCACTCAAGCGGTTCTTGAATTATGGCCTGATTATCAAATTTTTTGAAAAAAAGGTTGTCATAAATTAGTGTCCATATCTTCAAAATCCCTCATTAGAAGAATTTCTTTTTGCGAAAGTGGAAAAAAAGAAAGTACGCTGATACTGTTTCTTGTATAACTTATGAGGAAATATTATACAGGGTGTCTGAAAGAGGGCCCCAAAGTGAGCCTGAATAAAACTATGAAATCTCACTTTTTTCAAATGGCAACCCTATAATTTTGTAATTCCAATCGATTGCTCGTCAAAAACCAGTTATGGTGTCCCGCACATTTCATGCCTCTAAAATCAGTATTTTTGCCGTTATTCAATAAAATTCGAATTTCACGATTAAAGACAGGTTTCGCACAGTTTGTAAGCTTGCATTTTTGAAGTAGGCTATGTTAGGAACTGTCATTCTTACTTTTTCTTACAGATCAAGCACTAAGCAAAACATGCAATAATAATTTCACTGGAATGATATATCAAGGGTATGTTCTTTATTTGCGGCAAATGTAACAAATTCCTAGAAAAGGTAATTAGAAATTCAACGAACGAAATTCACATTTACTGACTTTTTTTGTTAAAGGTGGTAAATGTGGATTTCTTTCGTTAAAAGTTCTGACTGCCCTTTCTAATATTTTGTTACATTCAACATAAATGAAGAACATATTCAATTCATCACTGTTACTGTAATTCATATTTTGCATAGTGCCCGATTAATCAAAAAAGTATAAATGACAGTTCTCTAAAATGCATTAAAAATCAACAGACATAGCCTTCTTGAAAACTTCTATCCTAAAAATCTATGGTTAGACTAAGAAACCTTGATTCAATCCTGAAATTCGAATTTTATTCAATAACGGCAAAACTACTGATTTTAGAGGCATGAAATGTTCGGGACACCCTAACTGGTTTTTGACGAGCCATCGATTGGAATTACAAAATTATAGGGTTGCCATTTGAAAAAAGTGAGATTTCATGGTTTTATTGAGGCTCACTTTGGGGGCCTTTTTCAGACACCCTGTATAATATTTCCTCATAAGTTATACAAGGAACAGTATCAGCGTACTTTCTTTTGTTCCATTTTCGCAAAAAAAATTCTTGTAATGAGGGATTTTGAAGATATGGACACTAATTTGTGACAACCTTTTTTTCAAAAAATTTGATAATCAGGCCATAATTCAAGAACCGCTTGAGTGGTTGTACATATCATACATCAAATCAGAGTAGAATTGAACGAAGAATTCGAATATGTATAAATATATAGGGTGTTGCATTTGAAATAACGAAGTTACATTCGTTTCCGGTGAAACCGGAGGTAGATTCCTCTTGAAAATATTTTACAATTAAAGTTCATGTACTCTAAAACGAAAATCCAAAATCTTGAATCTGTATTACAATTCCTTCCTTGAAAACGTCTAATGAAACACTCAAAAAAATCACCCTGTATATACGGTGTGTTTTCAAAAATCGTACTTTTTTCATTAGTTAAACGTTGAGGAGAAAAAACACCCGCTAACCCTTCAAAATCTTAAACAATTATTACTTGAAAAAACTGCAAAAAGCACAGCGTATTATGATAATAAAAAAAATACTCTGAAAGCGTGTTGAGGGTTTCGGAAATATGTATTCGCAATAAAAAACCGTGAATTTTTAATTTCAACATAGTGTATCTCGAAAACGGTGCATGTCAGTATTAAATTAGAGATAAATATGTAAAAAATGTGAATGTAATAAAAAAAATAAAAATTTAAGAAAAGCCCGCAGCAGGAGCTTTTGCGAGTGCTCGTTGTTTGGTAGAGCAAAGAGACTATCACTTCAAAATTTTTCATGGGATTTGAGATTGAAACCAAATATATAAATGCAGAATCTTAGCACAATCGGAATTATCTTCGGAAAATTATTAAAAATATGAAATATGTAAAAAATAAATAAGTACCAAAATCAAATTCTATATGGTTCTGAAGACGCCATCCCCTTGAAATTTTGCATGAACATTCAGTATAGCAGTTTTATTCTCGAAATAAATTTCACTCGAATCGGATATTCTGTTATGGAAATATAAAGATTTTTTTTCAATATTCCAATTGAATTTTCTATAGTTTCTGTTGAAACTGTGGCCACGAAATATTGGATGAACATTCACTATATCGATCTCCATTCACAAACAAAGTTTCACTCGAATGGGATATTTTTTCATGGAAATATGAAGTTTTGTTTTTTCAATATTCCAATTAAATTTTCTATGGTTCTATTCACACTATGGCCACAAAATTTCGCACGAGGCTTGCTATCAGCATCTTGTATTTGGCCGTAACATTTCATTCCGATTGGTTCTGTATTTCCTGAGATACTGAGGAACAAGAATTTTGAATGACCGTATTTAATGGAACACCCTGTACTATTTGGCTGGTTAACGGACTTAATCCAGCCATTTGGGATCCAAACTCATCCTGAAAAGTTCAACTCAATAGGAGAATCTTTTCGAAAGTTATTGTGCTTACGGCCCTACAGACAGAATTGAATTTGACCACGAATTCGTCATCGGGGGCTCATCGGGGGCTCGTTTAAGGAAAACGAGCGCTTAAAAATAAGTCTTGATTGACCACGGTAACATTGAAAGTAAAAATAAAATAATCTTATGAATTATAAAGTTGTTCCTGAATTACTGAACCATCTTAGATAAGAAACGTTACGACAGGAATTCTAAAACCAATTAACGAATTTTAATTCCATGGACAAAACAGCACCTACTTTTTCACGCTTATAATCACAATAAAATAAAATTTACACGTATTATAAAACTCTGTGATCTTTTCCATGCCCGTTTCCCAGCTTTAAAATCACTTTTAAAACATCTAGAATACAAAATTTCAAGTTCAAAAGCAAACAGCCCTTCACTGAAAATATACCTCATATCTGTATTTCCTCACAATAATTCACCTGCTACTGAAATATGAACCGTGCACTGGAAAACGCGTAAACCTCAGTTGCCAAACTGAGCTCCTGTATCCTGTTGCATGACATAAGTCTATAAATTAGGATATTTTATACGGCGGATTTTCTGAAACGAGTACGAAATAGGAACCTGGTTTTATCCTAATCCATTATAACTGGGATATCCCGAGGATTTCTGCTTCGGTTCAATTCGAAATGAGAAACTTTTTTTTGGCCGAAACTGAAAGGAGCATGAATGAAATGGCGTAGTTGGACAGAAACCAGCACTGGGTCGATGATGAGAAATGATGATGTACAGGGTGGGCATATTTCGATGTTTTAGCTTTACAACTTTCAAACCTGACAAAATCTGATACCAATAAATGGATAGGATACCAAGGGCCCACAAGATGGCCGGCTCGTTCACCTGATTTGTCACCGTTGGATTTTTTTCTGGGGACATATTAAAGATGAACTTTATAGAAATTGTCACGATTACATAAATGAACTCAGAGAAAACTTCCTGAGCTGTTTGAACACAGTTTCAAATATTCATCTATTCTATACGATGAGAAGTATCGAGAGACTGTGCATTGCTGCGGATGGTCCACGATTTGAGCATCTTCTGTGAAACTTGATCCTCATTCTAAGTTATTACCTACTGACCTATTATTGTTATCACTATTAGGCATTGAAAAATATTTTCCCTTGTTGCTTTTCTAATTAAATTGATGACTTTAATCATATCTATATGCGTTATTTCATACGGGATTTGAAATAGACTGGCACTTGTGCGTATTTATTCTGGAGAGCAATAAAATATTCTTCTGCATCCATCTCATTATTACTAAGTATAACGATTTAAACGGAGGATCATGTGGATTTTTTCATTATTTCGTAATCCATTTTGAGATAGAAGAGTTTATGAAATATATCCATGTCCTAATTTTGTAGAAATTAGTCGAAAGCATAGAACTAATGAGATTGACTGAAGGAGACTGCTCTTGTTATAGGGAGCTCCATTTTTCTGTGCTCAGCAATAGTTGAAACCATAGAAATTATTGAGACAGATGAAAATAGGTTTTTGACCATTCTCTAAACTCATATTGATACAAACCATACAATGTTATGAATTTTCGAAAAAAAATCCAAGCTTTCAGAAAATGGCACAAAAATCTAATATTTCCATTCAAAAAAAGATAACTTTGGGTCATAGCTTCGTAATTAGAAATGGTGCAAAAAAGACGATCCCGCCACTGAATTTTACGTAAAAAATTCATCAGTATTAGCAGAGAGATGATTTTTTGTTGATATCGCCACTTTTCCAATTTTCGCTTATAACTCGAAAACAAAAGAAGATAGCCGAAAATGAATACTACTATTGTTAGTTCCTCAGAAAAAGAGATCGAGAAGTGGATATCAGATTTTGTTTATCTCCTCTGGTTTTAAAAGTTTTCTTACTAAAACATCGAAATATGCCCACCCTGTGCAGAGCACCACGTCCTATTGAAAGGGCTTTCACTTCTGTTTTACGAACACTAATAAATGCCAAGCACAGCGAAAATAAAAATTCATAAAAATTCCACACCTGTAATTTTTGACCAATCAAAATATGTATGTTTGACAAATCACCGTCCCAACGGATGAAATTTTTTTCCTCGTAGGTATCCAACAGCAAATTATATGGGAAGTTTTTGACGTTTATATAACGACATGGAATTAAATTTTTCAAATGTTCTATGTCTTATAAACTATAATATCATTATTCTTACGGAATACCACACGAAGTTGAATGAAATATGGAAATTTTTTCTCCCTCATGAAAATTTTTTGGAAATTAATTTTCGAAATATTCATGAGGTCTGAAAATTTTTTGACCTCTAGTGCTATTAGGTACTAGTGAAAATATTATTTTTCGGCAACCGTCCGGGAAGTACCCACTTTCCGGACGCTTTTTCTTTGAGAAAGAAGCCTTTCCCGGCCTAGTCCGGGAAGTACGTACTTCCCGGACTAGGCCGGGAAAGGCTTCTTTTATCAAAAATATACCTACCAAGATTTTCATATTTACTATGATCAAAACGACGTGATTCTTCCCGGCCTAGTCCGGGAAGTACGTACTTCCCGGACTAGGCCGGGAAGAATCACGTCGTTTTGATCATAGTAAATATGAAATCTTGGTAGGTATATTTTTGATAAATGAAGTTACCATAGCACTGACTACTTTCTTCCATAACCTACCGTTTTGTAGATATATCGAATAAAAATCAAGAAGTGTAAAATAAAATGAAACACACTATTATTGTTTATTAAAATCTTCGGCTATCGATTTCGGAATATTATTCCATCATCAGGCCAGCTGAAAGTATACAAATGTAAAAACTTGGGAGGAGATGGAAAATGACATTTTTTCATCTATTAATGAAAATAAATCGGTCTCTGTTCATCTCATTGATTTGTTATTCTAGACGGTTGCCGAAAAAATATTGTACGCAACACGCCCGAAAATGGTTTTTTTGGACTCATAGACTTCTAGGACTCGCTTGCGCTCGTCCTAGAATTTTGTCTATTCGTCCAAAAAAACCCTATTTTCCGGACTTGTTACGTAAATTACTATTTTGCTGAGATAATTTGAATATAGTGCTCCGAAAAAGTTGCAAAGGTACAGCAGTTTTGACTCTGCAGATTTAAAAATGGATTTGTTATTAACATTATCCCATAAGTAGATTTTCTTGTTTGGAGTTTATGAATTTTAAAAAAAAATTATTCCTGTTCATAAGAATCTCGAGAAAATTCAATAGGTCTGTGTGTGTGGTTTCCATTTTATTTTCAATGAAATGAAAGAATTCCTTGAATCGAATTTTAGAAATTGTGTTTCCCTTATAACTCATAAGTATTGAAAATGAATTATCTGATTTGTGAATATTTTTTGCAGGTATTCAGACAATCCTTCACAGCGCATTATACAATCTATGACGTCGAAAAAGAGTAAGTTTTTTTCCTATCTTTTTCGTCAACATAAATCGAATATTACTTAAAAAAAGAAAAATTTATATTATTATTATGGTTCTTTAGATATCATGGAAGCTTCATCCCATTGTACCCGATGGTCTCCATTAAAAGCATTTTGCACAAGCTTTTTTAGGTTCTAAGACCATGGTATTCAATTAGATCATGCTACCACAATATCAAAGGAAAAACTAAACACTAACTTGTCTCAACAGCTCGAATTTTTCCACCAATTTCTTTATTGCGGTCCGACAAGGTGCTTCACAACCCCAAAAATGTTCGAGTTTACGAACCGTCGCTGCCAAATTTTCACCATTTTTATAGTGAATTTTAATAATTTCAATGCGTTCTTAAAGCTTGTATCGTTCCATTTTTATTAATGGCCTAGTTTTTACTTGTCAAATGTCCAAAAATGACATCTTCAAACGTGACATCTACCGAAATAGCGGGCTATTCAAAATAACACCTCTTATTGGAAAACCCTTTAGTAGTGTGAAAAAACCATTATTGACCTCAAGCCGGATTTCACTAAAAACTCCCAACACCTAGAATTCTCATGCAAACTGAAACAAATGCAAATTAGTGAATGAGTTCTTCCTCCGCTCTAACCTCCCTCTAAGCTATTTTACGAGCACCTTTGTTTCGTGGACAGGTAATAGTTATCTATGTTATTAATGAGCCTAGGATATCGCGTGCGAGGTCCCATAAAGAGCGATTGTGTGTATTCTTAATTGTCACTTATCTGGAAAAACCCTGTTTCATATGAGCATTTGAATAGGGTGCGATTCGTATAAAGATTAAGTATGATTTATGTGCAGGTTAATGAAATGATGCTGTAAGATTAGGACAGACATTTTTCCTAGTCTTGAATAATTGTGGTTTTTAGTTTATCTGACGTTTTTTCTGGCTTAAAAGTTAATAATTTCATATAATAATCATGCAAAGATGAAGTGGCAATGCGTATTCCCTGATGAAAAAAAAGAAGCATTGAAAAACGAGAATTATTTAGAGAATAACATACAATCGTTCGATATTTTTTTACTCGAAAACGGTTAGAGGTACGAAAAAGTTACATGAGTCAAAAAAGTTTCAAATTGAACGGAGATATCGAAAATTGATTTTACGCTGACCAGTGGCCTACCGCAAAAAAGTTTGAAAGGGAAAAAGGAGACATGGCTCCGGAAAAAAAACACTCGATTGATTCTAGTTAAGATTCAGGACGTGCAATGATGGAGACTGTTGAAAATAGCTTGCATTACAAATTTGGACTGACTATCTCAAAAACTGCAGGAATTATGAAGAAACAACCAATAATTTTTGGAAATTTCAACACCCTGTAGCTCCGTAACGAAGCTTGTGCGGACCCATGTTTATATGAACTTTTTTTCTTGAAATTATACGTAGATTCATCCCCTTAAGTTGTGACATACTATTATGTAACACCTTGTATACAGTCTCTTTGGTCATGACTTAGCGATAATTTCAGGGCATCAAATATACCTAATTTTATCGACAAAAACACCAACATTAGGGAGTTTTACCCCTCAGGTTTGTAGTGGACCCCATTTTAATTCACTTTTTTATTTCAGTTGACCCTTCCAAATAATATCGATTTCTTTGGACATAAAGGTCCTACAGATGTGAGAAAAATTTATTTTGAAAGATGATACTACCACTTTTCATTGAAGTGGAACAATATAAAATCATTTAACTCAGGAATGTCATAAGAAAATTTATAAAAAAATGTACTGATTTTCTCAGCAAATCCACAATAGTACAGAAACAAGCACACTGAAGTTTCAATAATTTTTCAAGCTCATACACAAGGATATTAGCTACAAAACGATACCAACATAATTTCTGTAAGTTACATAATTAGAAAGTACCTAATTACTGTTCGAACATGATCCTTATGAAAATTGATAAAATTAAATAAAACTCAGTACTGTACTTTCGATAATTTTTAATGATCAAACAAACAAATTAATCATAAAAATTGCTCAAAAGTATCGCCTCTGTTTTGTAGACAGGCAGTGGCCCTCATGACGACCTGTAGCAACAAAAAGAAGTTTGGGGCGCTCGCGAAGTGGTCATCTTCTAACAGCAATAACTCTCAAATTTTGCAACTTACATAAATGATATAGGTGTGTAGCTAATATCCTTGCGTATTAAATCAGCAAAAAAAAATTTAACTTCAATGTGCAGTACATTTTTTCAAAGAATTTTTTTATGGCATTTTCAAGTTGAATGTTTTCATATTGTTCTACTTTAATGAAGGGTTCTTGTTCTTTCAAGAAACATTTTCTTCTTATCTGTAGGACCTTTATGTCTGAAGAAATCGATATTATTTGTAAGGGTCAACGAAAATAAAAAAAGTCTATTTAAAATGGGGGCTACTCCAAAAATAAGGGGGTAAACTTTTTGTCGATAATATTAGGTATATTTGATGCCTTTAAATGATCGCTAAGTCATGACCAAACACACTGTATTGTTTTCATAACAAAATGAATTCGGAAAATTCTAAATCAGATGTCAATTACATTAGATAATTTTTCCGAAGGGTAAATCGCAATATAATTTCAAAACTTCGTGTTTTCCGAGAGATATAATCTGGCCAATAAAACCGAAACGCGGAAAAGTTTTTTCTTGTTTATTTCCTTTATTGGAACGCTACGTTATGGTTATAGAACTAGAAAACTAGGAAGAGGAAAACCTGGATAATTTCAATATGCTAAGAAGGCCATATATGGGAATTCTTCTGCGGAAGTTTAGAAATCACTTTCTCAATATACATGGAAATCACATTCGTTCGTTGTGTTGAATGCGAATTGGTTCAAATTTTTCTATTGTTGTGACAAATGTATTGTTTTCGAATTGGTATGTCGACAGGATATTATTAGGCCTGAGCAAAATCTATCTATGGAATAAATACACAAAATAAGAGAAATAATATTCATTCGCATTCATGATCAGAACAGAAATAATTACCTGAAAAAATATAGGGTGCTTTTCTTGAAAAAATATTCATTGTAGGTTTTGTTCAACATTCGTTTCGTACAGTTAATGGAGGATAAATTATTGTGAATTACCCACTTTTTTTCGTAGCATCAATGAAATCAAGTCTTAGAATTTCAGCTTTTTGCAAAAAGAAAAAGAGAACTTCTCTTTAAATAATAGTTTTATCTATACGAAATTAATTGCTGAAAAAACTCAGTTTTTCATTCTCAGTCTCTGAAACAGAAATAGAAGTACCCCTGCGAAAATCTTTGCACTTATTTGTCAGGAGACACCGAAACGTTAAATTGTCCTTTTCATTTAGTTCCTTTGTTAGTTAGACTGTTAGGCAACAATTTTTTCAAGACCAATTTGCTCCTGACAAATAAGTGCAGAGATTTTCGCAGGAGCACTTCATCTTTGTTTAAATTCTTTTAATTATTTCTGTTTCAGAGACTGGGAGTGAAATCCTATAAAGTTATTTCAGAATGCAGAGTCCTCCCAGAATATATTTCAATCGATATACGAAATTAATTGATTTCATTTCACTGTAGAACAGTATTGTTCTAATGGACTTTCGAATAAAATTCGATTAATCGTAATAAAACATATAAAAATATGAATAATTGACAATTTCAATTAAATACCTACATATTCATTTTCCAATATTTATTTGTTTCGTCGAAAATATAATCTCAAATAGATGAAAATTGATAGTTATGTAAGGAACCCAAATTTCATTTCATTTTCTTCTCATCTCTCATCCAATATTGAGGATTGGTTCATCGAATTAATGAAATAAAAATAAAAAAGGAATACCTATTTGGGCTTCCATTTAACAGGTCTACACTAAGGGTCGATTACATTGAGATACTTTACAAGACTGCTACTGAGCGAATTCAGAAGCGAGTGAATTAGCTTGTAAGATTGTGATGATTACACAAAAAACTGTCTACTCGCTGAGTAGCCATCAATCTAGCGATCCACGTGAGGTTTATCGTTTATGTTTGTATCGTTGCCTAGGATATAAGATAAATGTCAAATACGTTCTTAAATTTAAGAACCAGGAACCACCGAGTAGATGAGAACTCACAGCTTGTTTGATAGCAACTGTGAATTCACACGGCTTGTTTACATGCCAACAAGCCAAAACCCCAGCGATTTAGCGTGTAAAGCAGCCCAGCTTTGAACTTTAGTCGCAGCTTTTTTATAATCAGATTGTTGGCTTGTGAACACGATTACACTGAGCGAATTTACAATCAGCTACTAAATTCGCTCAGTAACAGCTTGTAAAGTATTTCAATGGAATCGATCCATTAGGCCTAAAGTCAATTTTGATTCGACGAATAATTTTTCAAAAAGATAACAAAATCTGTAAAATGAGCATTAGAATTGCTCATGAAAATTTACATATCAAAATGGCCGACAATGTGCTCGATTTCTTGTTGCTTATCTCTTGAGAATATGAATTCGCCTGGGTAGGGGAGACTGAGTACGGTTGAAACATTTTTGGGTTTATCTTTCATAGCATCGGGATTCGTTGAGTAAGAGATCACAGAAACATATAAAATGAAAGGCTATTTAAATGTCTACGAATTGGCAGCATTATTTGATATCAGCATACAGTAGTTCACGTGTAAAATGAAATTGAAAAAAAAATTTTTTTTGTTTCAAACGTCCTCATGCCAGGGTCGATTGAAACAGTGCCTGGGGTCAATTGAAACATATACAAATTATGGAAAATATAAAAAAATATATATATTTTTTTAATCTTCTAATAGTACATTTGGCAAAGTTGAATATAAAAACTAAATGAAATGAAAAAAAATAGATTAGTTTGAGAAAACAATAATCGTAATAGTTGAATATCAAAGCTGAATAAAATATAATAATAGATATAACAGATTAAAAAAAACAAGTACCTAAATCTATGAAAATAAATCTTTGGAACAATAATACAAGTAACGATTTCAATCCGAATATTTCGAATCACAGTTATGGCAGACATAACTAATAGTTATGTTAGTTATGTGCACTCTTCATGAGCCCACATTTTGCATTGTATGCATTGTATCCATCTTTCTCTCGGTCAGCTTTCTGAATAAGCCGACATGCCTACAAGTAGGCAAGTATTCTTCTGATGAGGATGTATTAGGTTGCATTTTAGTTTTTGTTTTGTTTTTAGCATTTTTGTTAGTCTTTTCTTCAAGTATTCTTTCTTCACATCCTTGGGTTTTTTCGTTTCAATTCACTTCTCTCATATTCTCTTCTCATCTCCTCCTTTTCAGGAGTATCAGTATAGATAGTAGATTTTCTGGTTTTTTGCCTCCTGCTTGTTAATTTCCATGACAGTAGCCAAGTTGTCGTAGAAAGCATCTATGTTATTTCTATTGAAGTTAGTTGCCCTAGAAAGACTTTTAGCTTGTGCTGTACGTACTGACAGTTCAGGATTTCTTCTCATGAACATGCGAAACCATTCTTCCCATGCCAGTTTCTTATTTTCCCATGTTCTTGGTTTGGGCAGATCGTACTTGACAGTTAGTTCATATGCCAACTTCAACACATCTTTTTTGTTCAGACCAAAATATATATCTGCACATCTGATTAAATATTTAGATAGCTCACTCAGTTGATTCTGATTGAATACACGATTATGAGCATTATATCCCATTTTTTGATTTTCTATACCTCCAGCCGCATCTCGCTTCTTTACATACCTTAATAGCGAACAGTGATTTTTTTTTAGTCCATGCTTTGCTGCCGCTGTTCTTAACGAAGATCCTGATTTCACATCCTCATAGGCATGTTTATAACTTGTTGAAGCGACCTGACCTCTAGAAGTTTTTCTTTTACGTGTCCTGGGCATCTAAGAAACATAAAAATTCAATGAATAAACTGTTTCAACCGTCCCCACAAAAAATGTTTCAATTGTCCCCAACCCCAGTCTAGGTACAAAACGGCCCACAGAGAGAATGAAGATGAACTTGAGTGGAAACTGATTATGACTATATATTTTACAACTTTCAATTGAAACGATATAAAACTCTTAATACTATATCTTCAATCCAATACATAATAAAAGCATAAATGCACGAACAAAAATACTTACTTTTGCATCGAAAATCTCAATAGGACGACTTATGCACAAAAGGAGTTCGCAACGAGGAATGAAACGATGTGAGTTGTGTTCATACTTGTCGAACACTTCTTCCTTCCTTTGCACCCCACTTCCCATGACGTATGGTTCGCGAGATATTCGCTTTGTTTCAACCGTCCACCGTTTCAATCGTACCCAGTCTCCCCTATGTGAAGAACTATTGGATTTACTATGACATTAGGTTGAATTCTTTTTTATCTCCTTCGCCCAATTAATAATAATTTTCTGTAATTTCAGTCACCATATACCTCTGAGACTAGAACATTCGCCGAAAACTCAACCTGAAAGACTCCAGTACGCAAAGTGGCTGGGAAACACCAACTCTATCCTCATCGTGTATAATAACGACATTTATTTAAGGCAGTCTCCTTTGTTCGAAAACGATACTAGGTTAACTTTTACTGGAAAACCGGACGTAGTTTACAATGGTATTCCTGATTGGTTATATCAAGGTAAGGTATCAATTTCATGGTGTAATTTTCATTTTTATTTATAACCTGTTTAGTGTCGTAAGCCAATGGTTTAGATCGTTCATAGAGATAGCTTGTACCGGAATGTGCCGAGTTCAATACTGGTCTAAGGAAGAAATTTTCCATACAGGGTCTACTTTTAAAATGGATTAACTTAAAGACGGGATTATATGGGTGATTTGCAACAAAAAATGTCATATAACACATGGTCGAAATGTTGACGGTTAATCTTCAATTTAACATTTCTTGATTTCACGGAATATTTCGAATTTTTTCTCTAAAATGATCGTTATTCAGTTTTCCTTATGGTATCATCAAATTTGACCACATATTCGAAAAGGGCAATAAATTTTCTACAATATAAGAGAGTCTGTGTACAGAAAAAACTCTCATTGCAAGCATGTTAAGGGGATGAATATAACGATTCTGCAGTGAATAAAATTAGTCCTATTTTTCCAATGGTTTTTCGATGAAATATTTATAATTATGTACCGGGTTTTTTACTATAATTTGACCCCCCCCTTTAACTATGTTACTGAAGAAGATGCAAAAAAATGTTTCGTATAAAAAGTTCAAGAAATCAACTAAGGTTTTTTATATGAGTCCATAAAGTGAAATATATACAGGGTGACCAACATATTGATAGCAACTTCATTTTTTCAAATGGAACACCCTGTATATTTTTACAAATTTAGTTAACTCTTTCTCCCCTGATTTCGAATATGTAACATATGTTGGTCTACTTTCTTATTCTGAGCACCACAAAGTTTCAAATTTCAATAAGCATCTGGTTAGCGTTTTGGAATCTTTGATCTTTGGATTAGTAATGGCGCACCCATTTTATGGTCACCAAATAGTCCTGATCTAACACCGTTGGACATGTTTTTAAAGCCGTTCCTGAAAGAAAAAAAATACTTCAGCAATAATGACAATCAATGAAAGTGGAGAATAATATTAATGATATAAAATCAACCAATATAAAACTCATAATTCGGAACTAATTTCGTCAACGCAAAAAGGATAACGGTAATATTGTAATGATTAGAAACAAATTTTGAAGCTTTAATTTCTGACTTGAATCAGAGCCATAATTATGCTATCAAAAATAGTCTAAACAACTCGAGAAAACTATATGAACTATGTGTATTGAATAAAGGTGGTCATTTTGAGCCATTTCTCTAGTTGATGTTATTCTTACCATACTACCATAGTTTATCATTTTTCATTGGTTAAGTAATTGTTAAGTATACATTCTAAAATAATACCTTCCAGTGGATTGTTTGGATATAAGGAATTTCGTAGGTTTTTCACATATTTTTTTATACGGTGACATCATTTAAAAACTATGAAACTCTGAAAATTGAAAAGCACATCCACCTACGCATTTATATTCGAGACCAGGAGGAAATAGCCTATCAAAAAGAGGAAGAATATACAGGACAGGGTGTCCCATTTGAAAAAATATAGTTGCATTCAATGTTATCCACCCTGTATATCTTCCCATCGACGTTATCATAACCCCAAAAATGAGCATTTTCATTAAACGCACTCTGCCAATTGTAAAATGATTACAGGTCTTGGCAGGTGGTTCTTAAAATTTTAAACTCTGTGGTTCTCAGAATGAAAGAGATAGACCAACATATGTTACCACTGGCGCAGCCAGGGGGGGGGCTTTGGGGCTGCAGCCCCCCCCCAAAGATTAATTTCTTCGTTATTTTTTTCTTCTTCATTTTTTTGCAACTTTCGTTATTTGTTGTATCATCAAAAATTGTTCAGTTCAGCCCCCCAAAACAAAATCCTGGCTGCGCCACTGTATGTTACATATTCGAAATCAGGGGAAAAAGAGCTAGCCAAACATGGAAAAATATACAGGGTGTTCTATTTGAAAAAATGGAGTTGCCATCAGTATGTTGGCCACCCTGTATATATTTCAGTTTCTGGACTCATATCAAAAAACCCCAGTTGGTTTCGTGAAACTTTTATACGAAACATTTTTTTGTATTTCCTTTAGTAATAAAGTTAAAGGGGGGGTCAAATTATAGTGAAAAACCCGGTACAAGTTATCTTCAGTTAAAAATACCTCATTTAGTGTACAGTGCATCCCATTTTGGGTGAGACTGCCAGGTTTCTCGCTTGTTATTTAAGATAGAGCCTTGCGGTTTTCACGTTCCTGTCCTACTTTTTCGTGAAACTCAAATTGGTCCAATCAGATTTCGCATAACTGTTTCTGTTCGGGAGATACAGGGCGATTTTGGAAATTGTTACTTTTCGGACCCCTCCTTTATCTCCTAAGTTATCAGAAATAATACTGAACTGAAAACTACGTCTGAATCAGAATTCTGCGTAGAATCCAGTGGCGCATTAAAATTTTTCTTTCGGGTTATGGTTTTGAAGATTCAACACAAACCTATATTTTTTTCAATGGAACGTCATGTATATTATTACTTCATTGAATTCGTCATTTTTATCCTTCAAAATTATATATGACACTATGTAGGTAGGATGTTCAGAAATGTTAAAAAAAAACAAAATCATCAAATAATGAAGTCCGAACCTAAATTTGCTCTCAAATCACTCTCATAATCGCTCCTTGAAGTTTGTCCACTTTGAAAGTAGACACCCTGTTGTAATGTTAAATCACACGTATGCCTATCGGCTGCTCAGTTTGATACGGTGAGGGTGTGGGCACCAAGGATATAACTAACTTGACCTTTTGTTGGGCGCCAGGTTTACTCAAGTAAACCAAATTTAAGAGAAAGAAATGAAAGAGAAAGAATTGAAACAGAATTTACAGATCTTGCTGAGTGGTTAGGTTATGAGAAAAAAAAATATTAAAATTTTACAAATTTATTAAAATTATAAAAAACAAAAATTATTGTTGAAGGCTATAGAAAATTCAAAATTCAGAACATTTACAAAAAAAAATAATAGATAGAACTTTTCTCTGATCTTTGATTGTAGTTATTAGGTCTCCAGACAGAATTTGGAAAAAATAAACCAGTTTATAAAAAAAGAAATTTTGGTTGTCTCACGTGGTAGGTCCTTCAAACTTTGAGGAATTTTCGCTTGAAATAACAATCTCACTTTTCGGCAAAATTTGGAAAAGAAGTACCAATCGTCAGTGGTAGATTCGATTTGGTGGATGCTCGCCTGAATGAGAATTTGAGCCTCAACGACAAGTTGTTTTCTAATTGTCCAAAGTGCAGTTCGAATTTTGATCAGGATGCAGTTTCAATACGGCCTGATTAGGAACTTCCCATGTGTTTCTGGAACCTTCTTCAGAAGTCAATGGAATCTCGATCATGCGTGGAGAAAAAAGGTCAGGAATTAATTTTGGTACAAATGGTTGAGAGAAATATGTTCTGTTTGAATTTGGAAAAATTGAGAATGGAAATTAACGGTATATAACTTGAAAATTGAATGGAATCATAAACCTCAAAGTAACTTAAAATAGAATGAAATACTTTCCGGAAAGTGAAAAAAACTTATGTTATAGAGTGACAGATCAGTTATACAAAGAAATGGTACACATGATCCGAAATATCTATTATAAGAATGAAACTAAATTGTTTCAACGAAAATATTTTCAACATGAAACAGTGAGAAAGAGAATATATACTTCCTGGCGGCTCTCAAACAAAGGAAAAGAAAAAAAAGAAACGTGACACACTGACGGTGTGCAACAGAAATGCAAGAAAATATTAAATTTTCCAAAAAGTAATGTAATAATTATCAATAAGAATTACTTATTCAAATTATTAAGAAATGTTTAAGAAAGATTGAAAATACTCAACCAGAATAAAGCCACCAAAAAATATTCACACTCACTTTCCACCTGTTTTATCAGCGTAGTCAAAATCAAAAGTGATCTTCTTCGGCTGAAACCGAAAATTCCACATTGAACGACAATCCTCAATCGGCATTCTTCGCCGGAAACTTCAAAATCAATATCGATCGATTTATGACATCGGGGATCAGCGGCGTCGCGTCGACTTGGCAGGGGAAAAATTATTCGCAGTCCATTGAACCGTTACACTGTATAGTAGCGGAAAATATTTAATGCTGGGGTAAACAATCAGCTATGCTTTGCCTAAGATGTCGTGAGGGTAAAAAAACCTACACAGAACACAACTGATTCTTCAAACGTACACAAGCTTCTCAGCTTGTGAGAATAGTTTATTTATTACCTACGTGAAAGTTCTGCCAATAACATTTTTTTATTCTCTCTTTGTATGAAGCTGATGGGTGGGTTATACTCGGTACTTCTGTTGTAATTCATGACAGGGTTCGAACTGTAATCGAAATGTCTTCGCACATTTTTTTCAATAACTTCCACTCCATTTGTTCGCTCCACGTCATTAATTCTTTTCCACATGGAATCACCATATATCGTTTGGTGACAGAATACGAGACATATCCACCGAAGTATTTCGAATTCAAATACTCCTGGCTGTCAACATTCTGCTGAAAAAATGGCAGTTTTCAGGGTCACCTTCATCAATGATAGTAACATTGCACACGTTTTCTTTGGAATTTATGTTGACGCTTGCTACAAGAAGTACTCGTATGTAGCTGAAAAGAAAAATTTTTGAATTTTAAATGACAATACTATGATGCTTCATGATAAGATAATTATCGCATTTAAAGGACTTTAACTAGTTTTATTAATTGTTGATTGAAAGAAAGTCCTTCATTCATTATGTTATTATTTTCACCAAATTTATTTTTGTATACAGTGTGTTTGGTTATGACTTAGCGATAATTGAAGGTCAACAAATATACCTTATATTTTCTACAAAAACACCCAAACTTGGAAGTTTACCCCGTTAGTTTTGGAGTAGCCCTCATTTTAAATTTACTTTTTTATTTTCGTTGATGTGAAAAAAATGTTTCTTGAAAGATGATACTACCACCTTTCATTGAAGTATAACAATATAAAAACATTCAACTTGAAAACGCCATAAAAAAATTCTCTAAAAAAGTTCATAGTAAAAATATATACTGATTTTCTTAGTAAATCAGCAATAGTACAAGAACTAGCACATTGAGGTATAATTTTTTTCAATGATTTAACGCGCAAGGATATTAGCTACAAAACAATACTCACATCATATCTGTATGTTACATAATTTGAGAGTTATTGCTACTCTAACATGATCACCACGCGTGCAAAAGACACAAGACAGGTCGCCATGAAGGCCACTGTCTGTCTACAGAGCAGAGGCGGCCATTTTGAGCAATTTTTATGGTTAATTTGTTTGTTTGATCATTGAAAATTATGGAAAGTACAGTACTGAGTTTTTTCATTTTATCAATTTTCATAAGGGTCATGTTCGAACACCAATAACTCTCAAATTATGTAACTTACAGAAATGATGTGAGTGTTGTTTTTGTAGCTTGTGTCCTACTTAATGTACTAGTTCTTGTACTATTGCGGATTCACTGAGAAAATCAGTACACATTTTCACTATGAACTTTTTAAACAATTTTTTTATGGCGTTTTTAAGTTGAGTGTTTTTATATTGTTATACTTCAATGAAAGGTAGTATCATCCTTCAAAAAACATTTTTTTCACATCTGTAGAACCTTCATGTTCAAAGAAATCGATATTATTTGGAAGGGTCAACGAAAATAAAAAAGTAAATTTAAAATGGGGGCTACTCTAAAACTAAGGAGGTAAACTTTCAAGTTTGGGTGTTTTTGTCGATAATATTAGGTATATTTGATGACCTTAAATTATCGCTTAGTCATGACCAAACACACTGTATAGTGTAGCTTAGGTGATATAAGTTATAATGAACTTTTTTTGTTTCTTCTTTATCCAAAAACTCTTTTCTATAAATCAATTTGCCATAACAAGGGTTTTGTGTCAGTAGATGGTGTTTGTGTTCCATATATGGCTTATTTGTTAGTCTCTTTCTTTCCTCTGATTCTTGAGTGACCAGGAACCCAAACTAGACCTTTTTCGTTCTTGCCTACTTAATTTAGTTTTCTTCGGCACTTCCATATCAACTATTAGTCGATGACATAGGAGTTCAATGCTGTAACAACAGCTCGACTATCAGAATGGATTACTATGTCACATCCTTGAAAGTTTTTTTCGGGTTTATATCTATACATCTTTAGATTGCATAAAAAACACTAGAATAGGAGCCTAACCATGGTATGCACTAGGTTTTAGGCCCGTATACTTCAGGTATATATACTGATGGACAAAATTAGCGCACCACCTAAAATTTCATTAAATTTTAACCATTGATATCTTCCCAATCTTTAGTCGGATTTCAACTTTTTTTTCTTTCAATAGTAGCTCTGTTATTGTCGAATTCCCTCCATTAAACAGAAGTCCAAAAAATAAAATTTCCATGTTGTACAGGGCGTTCAAATAATGTCATGTTTTATAGTCAAATTTTAACGTCTTCTGTGGGCAATGCCAGATTGCTGAGGCATATAAAAACAATAGTGCGTTGAAGCCTAGTATCTCTTGAGTATTTTGGTTTTTTAAAAACCAATTTATCTTGAAGTCGTCCAGAGATATTGAACATTTTATCAACTCTTTTATTTTATGCATTAGCCATGAATACCTTCGCAACTATTTGTCCGATTTGAATGTTTTTTTTTTAGTTTTTATTGGCGAATATCATACTACAATGAGATGTTCAGAAAAAGAAATCAGGAAACATCAGGCTACATCACTGTTTAGTTAGTATAGTATAGTAGAGATGCCTTAGGTATCTGGTGTTGCCCACAGAAGGCGTTAAACTGTAATGAAAAAAACCCGAAAATTTAAACGCCCTGTACAGCATGATGCATTTCTTTTTTTGAACATCTCATTGTAGTATGATATTCGCAAATAAAAGAGCTCCATCTAAAAAAACATTCAAATCGGACAAATGGTTGCGGAGATATTCATGGCTAATGCATAAAATATAAGAGTTGATAAAATGTTGAATATCTCTGGACGACTTCAAGATAAATTGGTTTTTAAAAAAACAAAATACTCAAGAGATACTAGGCTACAACGCTTTATTGTTTTTATATGCCTCAGCAACCTGGCATTGCCCACAGAAGATGTTGAAATTTGACTATAAAACATGACATTATTTAAACGCCCTGTACAACATGAAGATTTTATTTTTTGGACTTCTGTTATGTAATGAAGGGAATTCGACAATAACAGAGCTACTGTTGAAAGAAAAAAACGTTGAAGTCCGACTGAAGATTGGGAAGATATCAATGGTTAAAATTTAACGAAATTTTAGGTGGTGCGCTAATTTTGTCCATCAGTTTATTTGAAATCAAGAGCTAACATGATACAATACATAAAACAAAAATATCTAACTGAAGTTAGTGCAAAACGGGGTACCATACTATTTTTTCGGATGATACCAGAGCTCAGGGAAAAAAACCCTGTCTCGCCGTTCCAACAAAAATATCACTTAAAAACTATTCGAATATTGACGTATTTCTTCTTTATTTAGTCCAACCGATAACCCTCTCCCAGATGCCTTTGGAATTCTGAATCTGAAATAAAAAAATCGAAGCAGAAAAAGGAACAGAAAAATAAAATGATTGAAACTCTATTAAATCGATTTAAAATTAACAACCCAATTCAAAATCGACTCTGTAATTTCATGTGTAGCTCTTAAACCATCCTGAAATTTAAATATTGGACAATTATTTATCAGATTTTCTATAGTCTTCTCTGCTTCTCCACATTCGCAACTAAGACTCTGGTATTTATAATGAGGTGTTGGTTAGTGAATTTCTGTTTCCAATTCTTCCTTTTGCATAGCACCAAGTTAAAGTTCTTCTCGTTGCTCACTTTTGTATCAAAACATCACTGGGTAGAATTCCTGATGGAACGTGAAGATCAATGATAACATTACCCTGACAGTAGTACTCTCTGCTTGTTGAATATCAAGGTAAAAAAATTCTCATATTGATTCATTTTTCAGAGGATATTTTGAGGAACCCTGAAGCGTTATGGAGTTCACCAGATAACACCCATATTTTATACGCAACGTTCAACGACACTGAAGTAGGATTATTGAATTTTCCTTGGTTTTCGACAGCACCTGTCCTCGCAGGAAAAACAACTCACAAACCTTCTTTTCCGAATTATAGAACAGTAAGATATCCAACGGTAAGTTATTCAATTCGTGGAAATATTGGAATATACTATCCAGGAAATTTCCAGCCAGGTAGCAACAACCCTAAAGCAGAATTGTTTGTTCTCGATATATCTAATATTACGAACCTGCAGAAGTACGAAGTTACCCCTCCTAAGGCTCTTATAGGACAGTAAGTATTCTATGTAAATTTAATCTGAATTTTCAGTGATTTTTTCAGATGAAATAATTTCAGAAATTATCAGAAAATCAAAGCGATTATGCCATTTTATCCACTCCTATAGAGTATATGTCAATTATTAAACTAATGTCTATGTGTAATAGTAGCTACAACACAACCGTCTATGTCTATGAACCGAAAAGCGAGTGTTATAATAACACCCGCCCATAACACCCGCTAATAAGAATACCTAGGAAAAATGAAATTGCTTACAAAAAAAATGAATAAAAAGTAGGATCGATCCGGAAATCTTTTCAGCCATCAAGATAACGTTCTAGCGATTCATTCCAGATTTATTTTTGGAAAACGTAAATTTTTGAAGTTGCGAAAGTACCTGATTTGATTAGTTAGAGACTCTGATTTGATTCCCGACCACAGAGTACAGAGGTTTGACGGTTGGACGAAATGTTGTCAACGCTTTTGACAACTGTTCAAAAATTTTTTGAATGCAGATTAATTCGAATTTTACTGAAGAAGTCGTAGATAAAGTATAGTATTCAATTCGCGGTTATGCTCAAAACACACTTGATGAATTACACCACTCGCCTGACGGCTCGTGGTGCAAAATTCATCTGCGTGTGTTTTGACCTGCATTACCGCTCATTGAATAATATACTATTTCAATATAAATGATCGGATGTTCATTTCAGTATAAAGAAGAAGCTATGCCGTTAATAGTGGAAAATAACATCAGGCAAATGACCACCACGACCACGCTTACAGGACCATATCCTTTTAATGAAATTTTCCATGAACAAATCGCAAAGTGGCTGCCCTATGTCCTCGATAGTCACACGAATTCCATCTTTGCAAGGTGTTAGATGACAAGATCTCGGTGGCCAATTGTGATCACCTCTTCGAGAGATAACACGGTCCGGAAACTTTTCCCGCAAAAAATCAATGGTTTCGTTGCTTGTGTGGCACGTAACGCCATCTTGTTGAAAGTAAATTTTGTCTAGCTCAATATTATCCAATTTCGGACATAAAAAATCATTAATCACCTCTCGATAGCGCAATCCATTTATCGTAACTGTTGCTCCAGACTCATTTTCGAAAGGGTAAGGTCCAATGACTCCGCCGGACCATAAAACGTACTAAACAGTCACACGTTGAGGATAGAGAGGCTTTTCAACAATAACTTTTGGGTTTTCCGAGCCCCAGATGCGACAATTTTGCTTGTTGGCGAAGCCACCGAGGTGGAAATGGGCCTCATCACTCAAGATGATTTTTCGATGGAATTCCGGATCATTTCAACGACCCAATCAGCAAAGACACGACGTTGTTGATGATCGGCCGGCTTGAGTTCTTGTGTTAACTGAACTTTATAAGCCTTAAGACCCAAATCTTTATGCAAAATAAAGTAATGATGTTTGCGGAATGCCTAATTCCAAGGAACGACGAGGAATGAACAAATCGGGGTTTTATTCAACACTTTCGGCTACAACAGCAATATTCTCGGCTCTTCTTGAGCGATGTGCATGGGTTTCATATCATATCATATCATATTCTTCATATCACTAACTTGTCCCAACAGCTCGAATTTTTCCACCAATTTCTTTATTGCGGCCCGACAAGGTGCTTCACGACGATCCAAAAAAGTTCGAGTTTCACGAACCGTCGCTGCCAAATTTTCACCATTTTTATAGTGAATTTTAATAATTTCAATTTCAATGCGTTCTTGAGGAGTGTATCGTTTCATTTTTATTATTGGAGTAGTTTCTACTTGTCAAATTTGAAAAAATTATAGCTTCAAACGTGACATCTACCGAAATAGCGGGCTATTCAACATAACACCTCTTATTGGAAAATCCTTTACTTCTTACAAGAATTATTGACGAGTTACGTTACTTTTTCGGCCCTCTATATTGATAACTCGAAATTTGAAATTTTAATGCAAATACATGACAAAAATTCTATATTTCAACATACTGGAGATACACATTCGTTCACAATGTTTTCATCTTCCATTTTCCACTCGTGTTCAGTTATGTTGTTAACATTGAAATCAAGATTTCTAGGAATATCTGAAAATCTCATAGAATATATTACCGCTGTGAATGTATTATTTTTATAGAATTCCAAAGAAATTTGTACGTGATCTGAAAGGATAATAGAGTAAATTCTGCTCTAATAAACAGGGTTTCTATCTTTCCTCCCTCTGATTTGGTTATAAAAATATTCACGTGCCATTCCTTCGTTCCAGGGATTATTATCTTACATCAGCAGGCTGGGTAGACCAGAAAAATACTCATCTTTCAGTGGTGTGGATGAATAGGGCTCAAAATTTGAGTATTGTCTCTTCATGCTTATCGCCTAACTGGACTTGTGTAGAGGTGAGTATTCTACTTGAAATGGATATTTTTTTAGCTATATAATATAATATATTTCAATTGTTTTGGTTTATGATTTTACAGTTGAAAATGTTAAAATGTGTTTACATTTCGGTTTACTAAGGTTGGGCAATTATGCATTTTAACACCGGAAAACGCTTATAAATTGTGTAAACAGTTTTCCTTTTAAGTTGGCCTATTAAACGTTTTAGGAGAACTAGTCAATATTCCGTTCTGAAATTTTAGATGAAGCTTTGAGTATAAAGGAACTCTTCGCCTAAAATAATAATAATAATATAGTTTATTTGCGAGAATACATATATTAAGTTACAAATAATTTGATAGAAATTATACAAATAAACTCAATAACCACAAAGTCCGTGTGAACTGTCTGTGGTGATCAGTGCCTCGCATCGCCAAATACAACAAAGTACGAAAAAAAAACAATCTCCATACCAAAACTCGTTTTGCTGTTCGAAAATTTTGCTAACTTCCCTACTCTTTCCAATCCACTTTTAAGCCCTAGCAGTCATTTACCATTTTTTTTTCCTGTTGGCCAATAACACAACAGAAACGCGTATGGTGTGTGTGAATTCAAGTATCTTACAATCTGTTATTCTTAACATCTATTATGTCCACAACAGTATTCCTATCAACAGAAAATACGAACTCCCTCAATTTTGTCTTGAACCTATTAATAGAGGAATCTTCCCTGATATTTGATGGTAAAAAGTTATATGCACGGGGTGCAAGGAAATAGTGAGATCTTTGACCTACAGTCCTCTGGGTCGACGGAATTAAAAGGTTTTTTTTGACACGTCCACTTGTCTGGTAATCATGTGATAATCCCCCAAATATATGTCGATTTTTGAACGAGTAAACTCCGAGCTTGAAAAAAAATATCTGTCGGATATCCATTACATTCGATTCTCGATACACAAGTTTGGAGGAGTACCGCCGGTCTCTACGAAGAATAATCTTCAAGATTAATTTCTGAACCACCTCCAACCTTCGCAAATAACTAACCGCCACGCCACACCAACCCAGAATACCATACATAAGGCGCGAATGAACAAGAGCTTGATTTATCATTTTCATATGAGAGAAGTTCAAGAATCTTGCTAGATGTTTGAATTTATAAATCATGGATCTTATGGTTTTTGTGATCTTGGTCACATGAAAACTCCAACGCAGGTCGACAGTTTTGCCACGTCTGTCTAAGACACATATGTACCTACTTTCTTATTTCAAATGGGACTACCTATATTTTCATTTATTTATCGATTCAATGCCAAATTTGCAGTATAACCAATTAAAAAAAAATTCTGCTATGCACTGTTGCCAGGTTATTCACAAATTCCTGAAATTTTTGACATCTGCGTTGCCAGTTTGGAAATGCAATATCTCGATTATTTTTTATGCTAAGAGAACCAAACTCAGCATTCTCATAGTAGAGAATCCATGCATTCATGTGGTTCATTCACTATTTTGATACATCGTAAGGTTTTTCGACGATATTGCTTCGAAAATGTGGAACTAAAAATTGAATTATTTTGAGATTCTCAAATGGCAAGCCTATATTTTTTACAGCATTCGATTCGAATTAAAAATGAATGGCAGTCTTCTCTTACACTAATTATTCATTTTGGATAGTTTTCGAATGGGATGAAAAATACTGACATTTTTCAGTATTTATAGTCATGATCTATGGTCGTGTTTACGATCTTCTGTTGAATTTCATAGATTCATACTAAATTCACATGCTCAATGATAGTTTGTTCTAGTTTAAGATGTTAAAGTTCTTGAAGAATATGAAAATATCCAATTTTACAGTTGTTCTTTTCAATTGCTTAGTCATATTTCCTTATTCATTGTGTGCTTATGTTTGAAATCGATTAAAATCTTTTCTTAGCAGAGTTTTTTTCCTTTTTTCTGGCCTATTTCGAGCTGTGAGTATTTACAGCACAAATATGTTTCCGATATCGAGAACTCTTTGGCATATTCTACTGTCTATGTTGAAATTTTAGGTTATGTTGTTTATTTTCTTGTCAGATTGATATGCAATGTTGTCAATATTGCATTTAGTTCTCATATAACTCGCGAGCACGTCGGACGAGGCCGGGTACATTCAGCAAATTTTGACTTTATTTTACGTTATGATAGCAGATACTACCAACTTCAGATAAATAAACAAAAGCCTACTTTGAGCTCAAACGTTCGTGAACGGACTATAGATTAAAAATTGCAGTGTTAAAGTAGAAAATCTGTTGAAACCTCGTAATATAATTGACAACAAAGTCTAAATATGTTATTTTCATACCTGTATCGATTCCTATTCACCAGATTCATACCGAGAGAGCATTCGAGCATTCTTGGCTTGAGGTACAAGAACACCCTACCTTTTCCCCAGATGGAGATAGTTTTCTTGTACTGGCACAGGTGCGAGAAGGCAATACCGGCACCTACACTCACATCAAACATGTAATCGTCACTAGACAGCATATCGCGGTCCTGGGTCATGGGAGACACGAGGTCGATAGGATTCTATCATGGGACCCCTTCGATAATCTTATGTGAGTGTTATTACGTATTTTTCAATCATGATTTTCATTAAACATTACATCTACTTATTCTGATTCGTTTCCAGTCTCTATTAGCATTGAAAAAGTCTGAATATACATATAAGGACAATTTATTTTATCAAGTTTCAATAAAATTATATTTTTTCCACCCTCATTTTCATTTATTATATTGTCATCTACCAGTTGAAAAGAAGTGAATGATTTTGATATACAGAGATATACATTGTGCTAAAGGAATCATATTCTCAATAGAAAATATTTCAATTTCAATTGACGACTATGTAATTTTCCGAAAAAATCATTCATTCATTATGAATTCAGTGTAAATTCTTAATTGAATACTTTTTAATTCTGTATAAGTTATACATTCGACATAATATAAATTCTATGTTTCAGTAGAGTTGTAACATCACGCATTGCTTTTAAATACTCATTGTTCGGTTGCCCATGATAATTGAACATTTAAAACGTAGAAATTGAGCAAGAATAGTTATTTTATCAACTAGGTTATTAGAGACAGTGACTAATGGTCAAGATATTTTAACGCGTTAGTGGAGCGAACGCGTTGATTGTTCGAGATCATTAGTCGCTCGATTAATATCCGAGTTGATTAAAAGTTTTTCCGACTATCTCAATATGAATTGTGTATGATTTCTTCATTGAAATACATTCCCATTATGAACAAGTATTACATTTGACATAATAAAATTTCCATGTATCTATATTCCAGTAGAGTTTTGACATTTTTCGTAGTGCTTCTGAATACTTTTTGAAATGTTGCCATGAGGATTGCACATTAAAATAGCATAAATTAAGCATTAAAATAGGTCATTAACGATCAATTTTGTACACATCAAAATCACCTTTTATTTTGAGATCGACGGAAAAATTTCATTAT
This sequence comes from Propylea japonica, assembly GCA_013421045.1. Taxonomy (NCBI): domain Eukaryota; kingdom Metazoa; phylum Arthropoda; class Insecta; order Coleoptera; family Coccinellidae; genus Propylea; species Propylea japonica. The sequence goes on from CM024240.1 coordinate 26,827,764, forward strand.
TGATCAATTCCGTTTTCGGAAAAAATACATTATTTTTCAAAGCTTTCGTAATTTCTCAAATATTTTCAGACATTTATATTTCAACAATTACAAAATACTTATATTTAGAATACAGCAGAATTTTTTTGCATATTCTATCAACTGTGAAGATTAGCTAGATTTTATAAATTTCTTGTAACGGAAACTGAGAGATGTCAAAAACAGCATTTCGAAACATCGAGAAGCTTATAGCTAATGTTCCGAAACGATTCTAGTTTAGTGGTAAATGATAAAAGTTATCAATTTCAAAAGATTAATCTTTAATTTCATTAAATTTTAAGTACAACTCAAACACTCTTTCATTCATTGGAAATAAACAGTCCGTGATCAAACAAACCTCTGATTAAGTTCTGACATCCAAAGTGTGAATTCATGTCTGCTATATCATCATGGAAAGAGATAATTAGTATTGGTTCAATTTCCCTTCCTCTCCGTTTCTTGGGAACGGAACGACAGCTGTTGAACTTTGCTATTCAACAAGCCCCTACCGGCAATGGATATACCGAATCCAATTACAGGAAAATTAAAAGTACTGCATTGCTAGAAAGTTTTGTCGTTTTGGCAATAATCAATGAAGAGTTTTACCTCGTAGTTCGAGGTAGTTTTGAATGACATCGTAACACATTTGGTAGTAACGTTCAGGAAGAACTATTTTCGTACTGGAAAGATTTCGACAGGGGAATATCTCATCGATTGGTTTCAAGCTACTAAATATTTACGATTTTTGAATATTTTCGTATATGCAGTATTGCAACATCATAAATTCTCAATACCTATATTCCTGAATGCCAACATTTCATTTATTTTAATTCGTTTAAAATGTATTCCAGTTTTGATTAATCTTTAGGTTCAATGAAATGTTTATCTTATTGTTTCGAATTTGGTTCTTACGTTAAGAAGGCAAACTTAATTTCATGTTGCGAAATGGCGAATGCGTCGGGTTTCTTGATAATATCATCAATATAGATCATGATGTGCTGCATGTTTGTGCACTTGTTCAGTAGAGCAAACTGTCCTATTACAGTGCGAATTTCTTATAACGAAAGCGCTTAATCCGCAAAAAAATTCTATATGTATAAAGAAATTTTGTTATACAGAAAATTTTTTTTTATAGTCAGCAATATCGGGGTCAACTTCACTGATAAATTTAAGTTTATCATTCAAATTTAAACACTTCCTTTTAGACATTTTCGCACAACTTTCACACTAGCGTAATGGTTAGATTGAAATCAAGCAGCCAGGGGTGTATTTAAAACTGTTTCAGAAGGATCTCTCTGCCTGCCGTAATAATTTAGTTTAAGGTAAGGATTTATTACGTACGTCCGGAAAAAAGTTGGGAAAAACCCACCCTTATACCTTCTTACCAAAGAGTGATATTCTTTGAATACTTCGTTACAGATAGAATTTGCTTCGTTCTAGAGGGTATTTTTTAACATGCAATGTCTTGTACGAAATTCGTTATACAGAGAAATTCGTTATACATACGTTCGTTATAGGGATGTTTCACTATATTTCACATTTCTCCAGATTATCCTTTTATAATTCCTTAATTTTCAAACAACAAGGTTTTGGACTAGAGTCATTGAGATTTTGTATTATTATTGAATGTTAATGTTACACATTTGATAACCCTTTTTGTACTGAAAATATTTTCATCTGATCGATTGTTTCATTCTTCCTCCTTTTTGAATATCCTCTCCAATACTTGTTAGATCAATCATTCATAGTCTGTTCCTCTTGTGATATCCACTAATTCCGAGATAAGGTATATCCATGTTTGAATCATTAATAATTTTATTCATCCTAGTCCAATGAAAGATCTTTCAAAATTTTCAATTTGGGTTAATGGTAATTTATTTGTCGGTTGCAAAATGGCGCAGGATTAAGGTTCCCGTCCTTTAGCTTTACATGATTATCACTTCTCGTAGTTATAGTATTCAAGTTTAATTACGTATTTCTTTCCTCACTCAAAATCGATTATTCCTTGAAAAATCAAAGGTATTATTATGTTGCAAAATGGCGCAGGAGCCGGTAATCGTTTTCTTATTTTTCGTCGAAGAATGTTTCTTTTCACTGTTGTACTTTTTTGACTGTACTTTAAAAAAAAAATTCAGCATACAAAGATTCCATCAATTTTGTGTTTTTAGCTACACTGCCGCTCTGTTTTTTATATTGTGTTTATTGAAATCATTAAATAAAGTTGTTTATAATACAAGTGCAGAAAACTGATATTTTTCCACCAATTCAAGATTCAGAACATATCACTATGTGTAGAGTTTTCGAGATACCATGTATTAAAATAAGCTCCCAGTACGCGTAGTATGTATATATTATTTCCACTTATATTTTGAAGATTTATAGAAGTTATTGAATGCCTTTTTTTCGCAGATACTATCTAGCAACCGAAGAAAATAAACCTGGTCAAAGGCATCTTTTTGTTGTACGAGATCCATCGACAGATGACGCTCGTCGACTAGAATCACACTGTATCACATGTGACCTATCAGATGTACTATGGAGTAGTAGATATTTGTATGGTAATTGCACTCATTTCAGCGCACTGGTGAGTTTGTAATTTCCATTTTTGTCCTTTAATTGTTTACAAGAAGATTTGTTGCCTTCTTTGAGAGTTGTACCAATCTCTTCACTCTATCTCAATGACTCGTCACGAGAGCTCTTGGGATAGAGCTATATCGTCATGATTGTAAACCTGTTTTTATGCCTGGTCAATGGTTTATTACACTGAAGGCTCAGATTTGTATGGATGGCTGGATCAACTGGTAAAAAGTATAATTTATTGCTGAACACATGCAATGGTTCATAGGGAAAGGCTGCAACAACTTACTTCGTGTTCTCTGAAACCGTAGCAAAAATGGACGCAGCACCCAGGAGAGTAGCAGGGTTCATTAAGGCTGTGTTGCTGAAATGCTGAACAGAAAGAGGTTGCACAATAGATTTTAAAGCCGGGGTGCTGCGAGGTCTATTACGCCTCATCGTCCTCTTGTCTAATATAATCTAAATAGTTGAGACTCGCTTATCTTGAATAGGCCAACACAATATCAGTTTTTTGACGCACCACGTATATCGCTTCGTAGCCATCATGTCGCGCGGTCGTGGAATATGTTGTTCCCGATGCTCTCTAAAAATCGATCGATATGATGATTTTATAAGTTGTCTAACTTGTGAAAACAATTACCATATAAAGTGTATTGATATGTCATTGGAGGTATTCAATGCATATCGTGCGAATCTCAGCAATAAATGGAATTGTAAGACGTGCCTACCGCCGAGTACCGAAACCGAAAGTTTGGCAGAATCTAAAAGTCCATATCCACTGAACAGTGAAAATCACCACACAAAAGATAATTTGGCGGCTTTGAAGAAGGAAATCGTATCTGAGCTCAGTGCTATTTTTGTAAATGAAATAGACGCGTTGAAGAAAATAATAACAACACAGGGTTATCAGATAGAAAAACTTCTGGAAGAAATACATTCATTAAAATCTGATAAGAATGTTATCAATATGACATATTGTGATACTGTCTCTGAGAATCGACCTGACCGGAATACCTCAGATGACTCATCGACGGTGTCTGGGATGCCAGTGCAGACTTCCCGCATCTGTGAACCACAATCATTAATTGTTCCAAATTCGTCTGGGAAAACAGGCGGAAATCTAAATAAACAAGTTGATAAATACAATACGTCAAATGAATGGACAATTGTAACCAAAAAGAAGAAAATGAAGAAAGCCACCACAACACCAGATGATCAATTTGAATTAACGTCACCAACGCCGCACAAAGACACTTATCAAGACACAAGCAAAGCACAGGATAATAATAAGTCATCGATTTCATCCCGGCCAAAAATTCAAAAAACCGCTTTCGGCGATCAACAGGGGTGGACAAAAGTACACCAGAGACGTAAGCAGAGGTTTGTGGTTGGAAAAAATAAGGATATCACACAAGTCCAAGCGGTGCCAAAATTTGTATCGCTACATGTTACCCGATTGGCACCCCAAACAAGAGCTGATGCGATGAGGAACGTCCTTGCCGAGACATTTCCTGAGGTCGTCTGTGAACCATTGCGGTCCAGACACCCCGAAGTTTATTCTTCCATGAAGGCTTCTATCAGCCAGGATAACCTAAAACATGCATGGAGAAATGACATTTGGCCAAGTGGTGCTCGTGTATCTCAGTTTTTCTACAAAAGGGGGATCAAGACTCAGTCAGCAATGGAAGCTCCCCAAACAAGTTTCAAAACTTAGATGAGCATACTACTCCAGTTGAATCGAATTTCAAAATGGTCCATTTAAATGTTCAAGGTATTAGTAATAAATTAGATATGTTAGAAGTTTTGATTGTAGAGAAATCTCCTATGGTTCTTTGTGTTGTTGAACATTGGTGCAACAGTGAAAGTATTGCTAGTATATCACTACCTGGTTTTGTTCTTGCTGCTCACTGTTGTCGTACGAACAGGGCTCATGGTGGCTCCTTGATATTTGTTAGAAGTGATTTACTTTTCAGAAACTTTGAATTCACTCATATTTGCACAGATATTCACTTTGAATGTTGTGCTATAAAGATCAAATTGTATGACGAACATATGTGTATTCTTAGTATTTATAGATCACCTTCTGGTAATTTTGAGACCTTTTTAGACAAATTAACTTGTACATTGGAACGATGCTCACAGGTTGCTAAATCCATCTTTGTGTGCGGCGATCTAAATGTTGATTACCTCAATCCAGGTTGTAGCAAAAAAAGGTTACTTGATGACATTATGATGTGCTTCCATCTTAAAGTGACTTGCACTCAACCTACCAGGGTATACACTAATATTAATGGCCATACTTCAGTTTCAATGTTAGATTACATCCTGACAAATTTCAACTCAGATAATTATTCGAGTACGGTGTTTGAACCTCACATTAGTGACCATAAGGCCATCTCGATCACATTAATGCCTCATTGTTCATCAATTACTGAGGATAAAGATTATAGATTGATTAGAAGCTATTCTTACGCCAACCTTCTCAAGCTGAGATTTACGTTGACTAAGGTAGATTTTTCTGATGTGTGTGGTGCCTCAAACGTTGAAAATGGCTTCTATAAATTTCTGAAAATAATAAATTCCACCATTGACGAATGTTGTCCAATAAAAAAAATTAAAACAAATAATCTAAACTATGGATGGATTACTCCCCAAATCAAACAAGCTAGTCAACAGCTCAAAAATCTGTTTTGGCTCCATAAAGAACTTAAGTCTAATGAATCTCTAGAAATATATAAAAAATACAAAAAAGATTACTACCAGCTGCTAAAAAATGCTAAATATGAGTTTAATCAAGCTTCATTGGAACGATCCTCAAATCTGAATAAATCAGTCTGGAGCATGGTCAATCGTATTACTGGAAGGAAATCTCGTTCAAAGTTCCCGAATACATTGAATATCGACGGATCTCTCTGTTCGGATATCGACGGTATTGCTGCTGCTTTTGGCAGTTATTTCTCAAGTATCGGTGTCAGAAGCCTTATGAATCGTTACGGATCAACTTCATCAACGCATTGCACAACCTCTAAAATGTCCGACAATTCATTTTATTTTTTTCCGATCACCGAACGTGAAGTCATTGAAACCATTGAAAATCTAAAAAATAATAAGTGTACTGTATCGATTTAGTTTCTGCTAGAGTCTTAAAATCAATAAATGAGTCGATATCCGGTCCGTTCACTCATCTGGTAAACCTCTCTATTACTAGTGGAACATTCCCTTCGTGTCTTAAGCTGTCCACGGTCATACCTGTTTTGAAAAAAAACGATCCAACCGATATTAGCAATTATAGACCGATTTCCCTTATCAATATTTTTTCTAAGGTTATCGAAAGAATGGTTTACGACCGCATGGTGAACTACCTGACTAAATTCAAACTTTTGAAGAATAACCAGCACGGCTTTCGTTCTGGACGTTCCACACAGACAGCTGCTCTTTCCTTCATAGAGTATGTTTACAGATGCCTGGATGACGGTTTGTGGGTTTCTGGGCTGTTTTTTGATCTCTCGCGTGCGTTTGATTGTTTGAATTTCAATTTCATATTAAAAAAGATGTATAATTTGGGCTTTCGGGGTGTTTTTCTCGAATGGGTCAGATCTTTTCTTATGGACAGAATTATGAGCGTAAAAATCGATGATTACATTTCGGATCATTTTAATATACTTCTTGGAGTCCCGCAGGGATCAGTACTGGGCCCTCTCATCTTTCTCCTTTTTATAAACGATCTTCCTGATCACATAATAGCGGAATTGCTTGTCATGTTCGCCGATGACGTTTCGTTTGCAATCTCTGCGAAAACGCTTGAGGAGCTAATATCGAAGTGTTCTGTATTGATGGAAAGATTTGTCGTATGGTGTAAAGTAAACTCTGTGATAGTTAATATCGACAAAACTGAGTGGGTTGTTTTCAACCTCAAGAATCAAAATGAAATATTCACTTTCAACCATGACGACATCTCAATTACATCTAAATCATCCATAAAATTTCTGGGTTTAGTTGTAGATGAACAACTTAGATGGTGCGACCACTTAGATTATCTAGTCAAAAAGCTGAACACGTCCTACTACGCTTTGAGCAGATTAAAAGGTTATTTGCCCGCTGAGTCCTTGATCACCATCTACCATAGTATTTTTCACACGCATTTGAACTATAATACATTAATCTGGGGTAATTCTGTAAATATCTCGCGAATATTGATTGCTCAGAAACGGGTTATTCGCCTGATATTTGGATTGAGTCCTCAGACATCGTGTAGACCAACATTCATTAAAAATAAGATTATGACGGTGACATGCCTGTACATATTCAAATGTCTAGTATATATAAAAGAGAATATTAACGATATTCCCAAGCTTTCTGGTGATTTCAAGTACAAAACAAGAAATGTTACAACATTGTTTATTCCTCAGCACAGAACATCTAAGTATGAATCATCTCCACATTTCCAAGGTATTAGAATGTTCAACCATTTACCTGTTGCAATGAGGCTGCTTGGTTTTTCTGTGTTCAGGTCTAGGTTAAGATCTCTGTTAGTGGATAAGGCGTATTATAGTGTTGCGGAATTTTTCAGTGATACCAATTTTGTATAAATTTGTCTTTAATTAAATTTAATTATTTTCTCTGTATACTGACTTGTCTTATACACCACTGTGTGTCTAAATGGATCAATAAACATTATTATTATATTATTATTATCGTTTAATGACACCATCATCAGTAATATCTGACATTGTTATGAAATTCTCTTTTTGTTGATTTTTCCTTAACTTTTCAGAGTTTTGTTTCAAACATCTTTTTGAACGTTTTCAGGTTAGCCCTCGTACAGAATCTTCCAGCCACTCATACTATGTCCTTCAGTGCGAAGGACCAGGTCTTCCATTAGCTGGCGTCCATAATGCGACGTCTCATCGTCTACTGAAGGTGCTGTACGATTCAAGGATCACACATCTTCCTCGTCTAGAAGCGTTGGCCTTGCCCAAACAGAGGTTCTTGGAGGTTCCCCTGCCTCAAGGAAATAGAGCGCAGGTCCAGTTGTTGTTGCCTCCCAGTTGGAGAGAGGAACTCAGAGATGCTGCCTATCCTGTTCTTGTTGAAGTGTAAGTTAGCAGTGAAAGGAATAACAGTTGATGTAGTGGTTCTTAATGGCGAAATTCATAACCAACATGACTATAACAGTCGAAACAGAATACGGAATACCGTAGTCATATTGCTATGAATTTGGGAGATAGCCATATTGCTTGGATAACAAGATTCATAGCAATGTGCGAACAGAATCGCTCCGATTGTGGCTAAAAGAATGAAAATCCTTAGTGAAATGCTGACTTTTCGAGGCTGCAAAGTAAAATTGGATTAAAGAGAATCATTCAAATATCTCTGAATTCATTATAGAGATAACACAATCAGAACTATGAAACAATGACTTATTAAAATATGAATTTCATTTGTAAAAAATGAATTTCATTAGTTTATTTTGAGATCGACGGAAAAACATTTAAATTGATATTTTTAAGAAATTTGTTTAATTACATTTCTAAATCAACAAGTTCCGCTGTTCCCCCCTGCGTTATGCACTATTTTTTGTTGATTTTTTTTTCGTTCAGACATAACGAAACAAATGGTAGAGGAAAGTGAGGTAATACGATCCCTAAGGGTCAAATGATCCCCCGCCGTAAATAAGAAACAGCTTGTACCATCTATCCAAATACAGATGAAACATGTTCCCCTGCGCCCCAGCGAGTTACCTGTAAAAAGTCAATGCGGTGCGAGTGCTTGGCGTGATTTTAATAAAAAATAATCGAAAAGTGTGGCTCTGATCTAAGGTAAGCATATTTTTGGACTTTCGTTTTTTTTACATGGAGTGTTTACTGAAATGTTGTTTTATTTACGGGTATTAGTAGCAGTTCGCTAATATTTAAGCAATGTTTGATCATCGCACGCGGTATGTGAAGGTTTTGTTTTGATTGATATTTTGGAATTTGGTATTTGGGGTGAAATGATCCCTTCTGTGTGTCTAAAATGATCCCTGGAATCATTTTACCCCATTAATAGTTTTTGTTTACAGATCATGCCGAGAATTTATAAACGTAAAACTAATCGCCAAAAGAGGCCTGAAGAACAAATGCAGAAGGCATTAGAAATGGTATGGCTTACAAAACCGCGAGAAGAGAATTTGGGGTCCCTGTGATGGTATTAGAAAGAAGAGCCAAAAGTAAAAATAAAATAGCTGTAGGCTCAGCTAAAAAGTTAGGTAGCAAACAGTGTTCAACCTGGAACAAGAACTGGAACTTGTTGACATGGAGTCCAGAAGAATATACGGGTTGACCACTCAGGATTTCTTAACCTCAGCTCACCAAAAATGGCAGAAAGAAATAATTTGCCGCATCAATTTTCCGAAGCTAAAGGCTGGACTTAAATGGCTTCGTGGTTTTAGACGTAGACATCCAGACATTACCTACAATGCGTGCGCGAGGTTTTAATAAGAATATCGTGGATGAATTTCTCTCGACTTTGAGAAACGCCCAAGAAAAATATTATTTTTCAACCCATCGAATATTTTTGTTTTGTGTAACTTGCTCAGATACTTAAATTGTTATGAACAATATATATTAGCATCTAAATAAACAGCAGAGTTTTTTTATTTCATTTTTATTCGATATTTATTAATTTATAGTAAAAAATGATCCCTGGAATCATTTTACCCCTACCCCAGGGATCATTTTATCCACAGGGGTGTATAAAATGATCCTTCACTAAACTTTAACAAAAATATCTAATACAAAAAAACTACATAGATGAAATGAAAAATAAGTAGGCAGATACAAAGTTAAGTAAATTCACTACCATCAACAATTGAAATCTTGCAGTTTTGCCTTCAACTTTGCCACAATTAAAATTTTCCCTTAAGGGGATCATTATACCTCACCTTCCCCTATTCTGCTTTCATCTGTAAGCCAATCTGTACCTTTTCATAAGCTTACAGGAAAATTGCAATTCTGGACCTTTTTAAAGGATTTGTAGCTTACAGAAATCGTTAAATATTTACGAGTACTCAACGGAAGCATGATCGAATGACATATTGTGAGGTTACGTTGAATGGTTTGTTTATTTTAGGAGGAACAACGTTTTAATATAAGAAATTCATGACGAATAAAAATAGTATGGCTTTGTTTATTGGATTGTTATCGGAAGAAAATCATAACAGGTAAAACATTGTTCAATAATATAAATGACCTGAAAATCATTCTTTTTTTAAAGTAGGAACTTTATGACAATAGGAAAGGTTGCGTGATCAAATGAATCCATTTGAAATGCCGGATGCCCAGAAAATGTTGAGATGGAAGAAATGCCGAATGCCCAGTTTTTGAACATGTTCAGATTGAAGAACCAGTGTACTATAAACTTAATAAACGCTCTACAGCAATTTTAATCAAGAAATTTTTTTCTTTCCTGTTTTCAATTCATTAGGATGAAAGAAACAAGCGCAAACTACATCCAGATGAATGTACTTATTTTCAAATTCGAATCAAAATCATTTACTCAAAATACAGAAAGTTTCATGATCATATCTTATGATTGGAGGTTATGCTTTTCGATGAGTAGTTCAAAAGTAACACTGTAAATAATAAAAGTACAGGAACCATTCCAGAATTGAATTATTTACGAATCTGTAAGTCGGCCACTTACAGATCAATCGTATGCTACAGTATCGTAACTTACAGATGAAAAGCAGAATACCACCATAAATATACTTAGTTCTTGACTTATATAAGCAGAGTCTCGTTTCGACAAATTTTAAGGTGATAAAAGAATTTCAGGAATGTGCATATTATACTCAACCGATGGATCTAATCATTTACTTCATCCAAAAAAACTGTGAAGAGGAGGTCTTTCAGAGTATATGCAGACAGTTGCTCTAGAATGCAGAGACACCCGAGTTGTCTCTCTGCACTTAAGATACCCTTAAGGTCGAAACAGCTGTCTGCAGACATTCTGAATGGCATAACCTCATCATATTTAGGTTTTTTGGTAGAGGTGATGAGCTCCGGAAGATGTGTTTTTTTCCACTGTCACAGAGAAATGTTATTAATTATATGTGGATTTTCAGTAATGGCAGGCCAGGCAGCAAAGCTGTAACCGACGAATACGGAGTAGACTGGGGGATGTACATGTCGAGCCACAGTGACGTAGTTTATGTGAAATTAGACGTAAGAGGTGCTAGTGGACTCAGTGACCAATCCCTATACCACCAATTGGGCGGTGTAGAAGTTCAGGACCAAGTTTCAGTTCTACAATATCTGTTCGAAAAGTACAAATATTTGGACAAAACTCGCGTCGGTTTGTGGGGTTGGGGCTATGGGGGCTACGTAACTGCTATGGTTCTTGGATTAGGGAATCAGCAGAAGGTCTACAAGTGTGGGATTGCTGTGAGCCCGATTGCAGATTGGTTATTTTATAGTAAGTTTTCTGAAATATTTGATACACATCTAGAGTTGAATTCAGATAAGGATGTGGTTGTTAACATTGAGACACCTTTTCTGCATTAAAGCCAATGAGGTCTTTTGTACGTTCTTATATCTGTTTTATCAGGAATGTCGAATCCCTCGCAAAGTTGATTATGTATTTTTGGTAAATTTTAATGTAATCTTGGTTTTTGTGACACCTATATGGCTCATTTGGTTTACGCCATATAATTAAAATAAAAATAGCATGGTAAGATTCCATCTGTCACAATCTTTTCAACGATCCTACTAAAAGGTATATCATTATTATAACTGGATAAGAAAGAGACATTGTGTATTAAATTCTAAACAAAGTTAGCATTCGAAAAAAAACTTGCAGCCAAGGGGTTGAAGAAAAAAATATATATATAAAAACTGTATTGCCACAAAATGAGTTTAATTCAAAATGAATTCACGTATTTCAGCTTTCGAAGTAACTTATTCGAAAGATTTCATCAAGGACTTTCGCCACACTCTGTATAATACTAGATGCATATAAGCAACACGGTCTTACGAAGAAAATCGTTACAAACTATTATAGAGAGAAAGAGTTAAAAAGGTATTTCAACATAGGAACTCAAATTATATAGAAAGTCATTAGTTAAAGCAGCAATGTTAACCTTTAAGTTACATGTAGAGATTTTAGAAACATAGTGATCTTTCAAATTGAATTTGAATATTCAAATTCTCTAATAAAAAAGGTACTTTATTCCTGAATTATTTCAGCAGAGTATATATTTAATCAATCTAGAATAGAATAGAATAAAATAGAAGTTGCTGAATAGTTAAATGCATACAATCAAATAACCTTGGGTTAATCAAGCGGTCATAACTGTGTACAGCATTAAATCAACACTTTTTAGACAGCAGTAAAACAGAAAAATTTCTCCAAGTTACCTAGTTCCACTACACTCAACTAAAATAACTCTAATTTGGTCCAAATTGGTAAAAGATATCTCATAATCTGTACAGTGTTTGTATATTGCTGAAAATTTTTATGAATATGATGTAGAAATCCGTGTGATTTTTTTCTCATAACTGTCGTTGATGCGTTTATGAAATGACAGATTCCGGCTAGAAATACTAAAAAAAATTAATAAAAGAAAAGTTATGGAGTAAAATATGTTCAAAATGTTCAGTATGAATAGCGTTAATACGTAGGTACCTACACCTACTGAGTTTAAAGAATTCTTTTGCGAAATAATAAAAATTGATGAATAAATAATAGTGGAATTTATTCGAGGTAAAATTGAATAAATTGAATTGAATTCGTCGATGACTTCCAGTATGCTTTTGACTGAACAATCTATCTTCTTTTGTTCAAATTCTTATATTTTTCTAAACAAACATACATTGTAGGAAAACTTCAACGATAGAAGTAGAACAGATAAAGTTGAAGAAATGAATGCCTAGAAAGTTAATTAGTCAAACCCCTAATATTTTTTTTATTAAGTAGAATATGTGCAATTTTCATAGTATGTTTTTCATGAAAATTAATGGTTGATTTTCACATTATAAGAATACATTCCTCTCGATATTGTTGAGAGATAGTTCAATGGCTATTTTTGAATATTTTGCATAGATTCCGCTTTCACGGAAAGAATACTGGGTCTTCCTACCGACAACTACAAGGGATATGTGGAGGCTGACGCTACGCAAAGAGCCAAAAACATCCCTAGAAAGTCGTTCTTCCTAATACACGGGTTGGCTGACCTCACCACGCCATATCAACATGGCGTCCAACTAGCTAGAGCTCTCACAGATGCTGGAATTCTCTTTCGGTATCAGGTAAGTTGAGCATAACTTGTTGGTTTACAAAAATAAGAATTTACGCGAATAAACCTTGTGAGAATATCAACAATGAAAGCAGAAAATACCAATTTTAACCTAAAGGTTGACATAAACCGAGCATTTTCACGTCGTCGACTAAATAGTCTATGGGCCAGCACCTGTTTTCCATAATGATTACTAACAATCTGAATATTTGTGAGTAGCTTCATTTTGACGAGACGCCCAACTTTTTCCTTTAGAAAATTCTCGATAATGAGGGCTAATACAGTATGGAGGCCTCAAAAGTGTTAAATGGGTGAATGTTCAAATTTTATTACCAACAGCTACCTTATGAATTGAATCTAGAAACAATTTTATTAAAAATTGAAAACAATAATTGTCCTGAAAAATGATGATTCTATCAAAGTGTCCACCACTCCCAACATATTGCTTAGCAAATATTTCCTTCATGGACTGGTCACATAGTCCTACAAATTGAGTAGTAAGATTGTCCAGTCCTACCTCAGAAATTGTACCACAGAATCCACAATTAAAAATGATTACTAACCACTCAATTTGTAGGACTGTGACCAGTTCATAAAGGAAATATTTGCTAAGCAACAGTGAAAAATCAGCCGGTTAGTAATGATTTTTTTAGACCTAGTTGTTGATATATGTTGGGAGTGGGGGACACTTTGACAGAATCATCATTTTTGTAGGACAATTATTGTTTTCAATTTGTAATAAAATTGTTTCAAGATTCAATTTATAAAGTAGCTGTTAGTAGTAAAATTTGAACAATCACACATTTAAAACTTTTGACTCTCCATACTGTATTAGCCCTCACTATCGAGAATTTTCGTAGAGGAAAAAGTTGGCCGTCTCGTCAAAATGAAGCTACTCACAAATATTCAGATTGTTAGTAATCATTATGGAAAATAAGCGCTGGTCCATGGACTGAAAGGTTGAATAACCGCCTACGTGAACTGCCTTAGTCTTAATGACAGCAGATGGCATTTTGCTTCAATGTTTGTACAAATAATACCCACAACAGTATGCCAGGCCAGATCTAAGTAAAGGGTCCAAAAATATCAGTCAGTGCTATTCTACACACTGATGAGCCCTCATAGGACGAAATGGTTATCTATTGATGCTCTGAATGATATTACCACCTTGTCCAGTAGTATGAATGTAATATTAGTTGATTTTAATCGATTAGTTGATTTTAATCGATTAATACTGTTCTCTGCTTCCATTGTTTTATTGAAATACTTTCAATAATTGACGGGAAAAAATTATATTGGTGATCACATATAAAACATGCCTATAGCGATAGTTTCAAGTTCAATTTCTGCTTGAATAAAATGAATGTAAATTTGCAGAGCTACGCTGATGAAGGTCACGAACTACAGGGCGTGTTGGAACACGTTTATCGTTCAATGCAAGAATTTTTTGAAGAGTGCCTTAGTTTAGACTCCGATGATAATAGCAAAGACAGAGAAACAGACACCTGAAGATTGGCCAATCGGCTGTTGTTCTACCACCGATTCATGGCCTTTTTAAGACTGCAAACTTAGAGCAGAAAATCAGCTTCTTAGTGTAGATTGGACAGACGCAGGAACCTGACAAACTCCTTGAGGAAGCTTCAGGGAAATACGAAATCAGTTTTAAGTTGCGAAATAAAAAACTAGATTTTACGAATATATTTATTAAGATGGAGGAAATGATGATTCCTTCAGTTACCATTTTCCGGAAAATTATTCGTTGAGTGAATATCCAACATAATGGTATTTTTATGTTCATTTTTGTGATTATGAAATTCTCGAAATTTCAGCACACATACACTGATGAAATTTTCATCTGAAAATAAATCGAAATATATAACTTTCTAATCAAGTCTATAAAGAAATATCTCATGGAAAATGAATCAATCGGTCTTAATAATACCCATTAATCACAAGGGAATAATAAGATTATAATTCACTGCTATCAGATGCTTCATAGATTCAGCTTTGATATAATATTCTTTAAATTGGTATTTCTTCAGTATTCTGAAGTACTTCAACTAACAAATATGGGCATACCTTGTCAATCGAGGGCCAAATCTATTTTCATTCTATCAATTGAAGCTTTTTTTATTACAAAATATACAATGACTAGTTCTCCAAAAAGTTCTCGTGTGTCAACCTGACTTTTTCCACGCTTGTCATAGAAGGGTCTTGTCACGGTCGCCAAATGTTAAAATTTTCAATAAATATATTCAGTAGTCATGAATAAAGTATAGTATGCTACTCGCGTATAATGGTTGTTATTCACTCGGTGATTTGGGCCACTCGCATAAGGCTGGTGGCCTAAACTTCACCTTGCAAATAATAGCTATCATTATACACTCGTTGCATAATATACTATTACTATTGTGGCAAAGGTCAAGTTCATTATGAGTATTTTTTTATGAACTGGTCATTGCATGTTTTGTAATAAAAGTTGATAATATTTAAAATAGAGTTGGTCCTTGAATGAAAAGCGTATTCCCAACCATATTTGTTAGTTCGGTAACTCTAAAACGCTGAAAAAATATCAGTTTTAACCCTGTTATATTAAAGCTAAATCCGTGAAGCATCTGACAGTAGTGATAGTGAATAGTGACCCATTATTCACTAGTGATGAATGGGTATTATTATGGCAAAGCTAACAGACGTATATGGGGTAGATTTTATAAAATAGTCTTGGATATACGAGATTTCATCAGTGTCATTGTTACTTATAATGTTGTTTTTTCGCTACAATTTTTTATTTTCATTCGGTTTCGGTGAAAGTTAACTGAAAACAATTATTCCATTAAAATACAATAATAATTCGAAATATTCAAACTGTTTCTGAATATTTGAAAATTCCAAGCAATAAAAAGTTATTTTCCTTTTATTCTACCGAATTTTAGATGCTCTCCATCAAAATTCTTTTCACAACATTATCTTGATAATTTTCGGTGCTTTTACAACTTTCGTTATTTTTCAATTGATAAACTCAAACCTTTGATATTTTAAGAAAGCTGTTTTTGAAACTAGAAAAATTAAATCATAAGTTGTTGAAAATATGAACAGAATTTCGATATTTTATAGATATAATACTACAGCTACCGTTAGAAATCGTTGAGAATCAAACTAGTCTAAATATCCCATTATCTGATGTATAAATTCATCTCGATGTTTTATGGTTTGGAGTTATTGAATTTAAAAATAATCTTAATCTGCCTTGAATCTTTTATATACATGAAGCAGTCAAGACATTAATATCACAGATTCACTGAAATATTTTTATTGTTGGTTATTGATCATTAGTTGATTATACAGAGTGGCATAAAAGTAAGGTCACTCGTTAATAATTCTTGAACGAAGAATTGTTAAGGAAAATCCTCACATCCATCGATTTTTAATTTGAAAAGCAATTAACCCTATGCTTTTTTGGAATTCGACATTTCTCACCCCCTATGTCTCCTTCATTTTTTAGAATGAGAATATACAGTGTGTTTGGTCATGATTTAAGGGCATCAAATATACCTAATATTATCGACAAAAACACCCACATTGGGAAGTTTACACCCTTAGTTTTGGAGAAGCCCTCATTTTAAATTCACTTTTTTATTATTGTTGACCCTTCCAAATAATATCGATTTCTTTGGACATAGAGGTCCTACAGATGTGAAAAAAATATTTTTTAAAGACGATTCTACAACCTTTCATTGAAGAGAACAATATGAAAACATTTAACTTGAAAATGTCATCAAAAAATTTTAGTAAAAAAATTTACTGATTTTCTTATTAAATCCGCAATAGTACAAGAACTAGCACATTGAAGTGTAATTTTTTTTCAATGATTTAATACGCAAGGATATAAGCTACAAACAACACCTACATCGTTTCTGTAAGTTACATAATTTGAGAGTTATTGCTGTTCGAAAATGACCACTACGCGAGCGCCCCAAAACTTTTTTTGTTGCTACAGGTCACTGCCTGTCTACACAGCCATTTTGAGCAAATTTTTATGATTCGTTTATTTGTATGATCATTAAAAATTATCAAAAGTACAGTACTGAGTTTTATTTTATTATCAATTTTCTTAAGGGCCATACTCGAACAGCAATTACTTGCTAATTATGTAACTTAAATTATGTTGGTATCGTTACTCTACTAGTTCTTGTACTATTGCGGATTTACTAAAAATATGAGTTTTTTACTAAAATATTTTTTTCACATCTATGTAGGACCTTTATGTCCCAAGAAATCGATATTATTTGGAAGGGTCAACTAAAATAAAAAAACAAAGGACCCCGCACAATTAGTATGGGAATTGGCTCCCGGTAGATTTGGCTGAAAATTTGATATGATGTTCTACTAATCCTTCTTATCAAATGTTTCTACAGTCACGAAGCTGAAAAATGCATACTTCTAGGAGTTTTTAGCGATTTTTTGTATCCATTATGACTTCTGTATTACCGTTCACACATAAATGTTCGAAAATATTCGAATTGACAGAATCTGCTTTCAATAATCACGAAATATTTTCAAACATTTCTGTGTAATGGATACAAAAAATCGCTAAAAATTCCTAGAAGTATGCATTTTTCAGCTTCGTGACTGTGGAGACATTTGATCAGAAGGATTAGTAGAACATCATATCAAATTTTCAGCCAAATCCACAGGGAGCCAATTCCATAATACGTAAGCCATAATGGATACAAAAAATCGCTAAAAACTCCTAGAAGTATGCATTTTTCAGCTTCGTGACCGTGGAGACATTTCATCAGAAGGATTAGTAGAACATCATATCAAATTTTCAGCCAAATCCACCGGGAGCCAATTCCCATACTAATTGTGCGGGGTCCTTTAGAACGGGGGCCACTCCAAAACTGAGGGGTAACTGTCCAATGTGGGTGTTTTTGTGGATAAAATAAGTAATATTTGATGCCCTTAAACTATCGCTAAGTCATGACCAAACACACTGTTTATTCGATTATCTGTTCAGCGATGTAGCTAAATCAGAGCAGGTGGTGCCGTTTTTCAATGAAATTCTTCTTTTACTAATTATTATTATTGAGAGAAATCTACGAATCCATAGATTTCTACATTCGAAAGCATATCTCCTTATTTTTTTTTTAATTTGAAATCTCTCAACCACTAAGCCCCACATCTTTTTTTTCAAATGGGAATTTATCGATTATGAAGCTTTTCCGTAAATCATTATTCGTGCAAGAATTATTGACGAGCTGCGTTACTCTTTTGGTGAGCTTTATACATAAATCATATATCATAATGCGTGAGATATCAGTGAAAGCGCTCATTACTGTGAAAAATCGTATCTACCTGAAAAATTGTTGCCAGAATTTGTTGATTTATTTTGGCTGCAATTCCAAATTCGAGTATGATATGACGAGTCATTTTTCATCGCTACTAAAATATATATCAAGAATAAATAATCATTTCGTAAATCAGTAATTTGAAACATTGACTGCACTTGTTTGTTATCTTTTATAAAATATAAATATAGGTAAGTAGAAGAACATGTCAATTACTAACGTTGTCATTTAGAATTTTGAGCTTCTCATGTATTTGTAAAATATGGAAATGGTTGTGAAATGTTTTAGTATTTGATGTTGGCAATTTATCATGTTGAATTTACTCAATTAAGTTTTTATAAGTATAAAAATAATTTCAAAATGTTAATGTTTCACAAGGGGTTAATAATGTGCATCTTAAAAACTCAGAAAGAAAGAATAATTCTATCATTTTCTAGATGAATTAGGTACTTTTTCAGCATATTGATTATGTACTTCTTGAAAAAATTTTGAAATACACATACAAATCATGAAAAAAAAATCAAGGAATTTGTTTCAAAGTTTTGGCAAGGAAAAATCATTCTGATTTTCTTTTGAAAAAAATTGGCAAGGACTATCAGTTAAATTTTAAATCTTTGCCTACTTATAATTATATTTATAAGATGATATTATCGGATTTTAAAATTTAAAAATGCCTTATTCAATTCATAGCAAACAGGGTAATATGACTTCAATCCATAAAAAAAATTATTGTAAAAAAGGGAGTGAGTCAGCAGTAATATTTCACGTTGAATAGAAAATCATTGATTTGAAATTGAAGTTGAATTGAATTGAAACTCAGAGTTCATGTATGTATTTCGTCAGCATTTACATATACAGGGTGTTTCTGATTGACACGAAAGATTTGAGGGGGCGATTCCTCAGATCATTTTATGAAGAGAAGTTTTTATAATTTTTTTTCTAAATAAAGTGGTGCAGCATAGCGATATTTTAAAGAAATAATTATTTTTTAATTATTGGTTCAATTTATGTCGGAAAAATCTCTTCGGCCTTTTTTCGTGTGATGCGCTCTTTTTATGTGAGAAAATGAAACATCTTAGTGCGTATTCGTAGTTACTTCCAATACATTGTGTATAAATAGAATAGATGTCTTCGAAATATGAACAAGGAATCGATATGAAAATTTGTTCATATGTTGTAATCAAATTGTAACTAAGAAACCCATAAAAAATAAATAAAAAAAATAGTATATTATGCAACGAGCGTATAATGATAGCTATTATTCGCGAGGTGAAGTTTAGGCTCAATCCCCTAGTGAATAACTGCCATTATACGCGAGTAGCATACTATACTTTATCCACGACTACTAAATAATATATTTCTTGAAGATTTCAACATTTTGCAACCGCAAAACAAGCGTGGAAAAAGTCAAGTTTACACATGAAAAATTTTTTGAGAACTGATGGTCATTGTATATTCTGTAATAAAAAAAGCTTTAAGTAATATGATGAAAGTAGATTTGGCCCTCGATTGACAAGGTTTGTCCATATTTGTTATTTGGAGTTACTACTGAAGAAATACCAATTTAAAGAATTTTATATCAAAGCTGAATCTATGAAGCATCTGACAGCAGTAAATTATAATCTCATTATTCCCTTGTGAATAATGGGTATTATTAAGGCCGAGCACAGAGACGTACAATGGACGGATTTTACAATAGTCCTGGATAAATAAATGTATTTCTCATGAAAATTGCGCCCCTTCCGAAAAAATCCCCAATGTCCCAAATTTAACGAAGGATTCAAAAATACTTGTTATTTTAAAATATCTCAGTGGCGTGTACCACTTTTTTAGTCAGTTTTAAAGTGAAACTTCACACACTAGGTATATCTTGGGAGCAATGCATTTCCGGATCAACACATATGAAAGTTTGCTCTCATAAAATGATCTTAGGAAATGAAAAAATAAAAATCAAATATTTCGCACCATTTCAGAAACAGCCTATATTATCATCATCTTCTCGTATTACATCTACCTATAAACATATTAATAACCCCCTGTCAAAACTTGTGTTCATATACTGTCCATTTAATGTATAGAATTGTATGTACTATTGAATTTTAAAGAAATTAGGAACGTTCTGAGCAGTGCTTCCATATTCTGAATTCTCGGCTAATTTAATCAAAGTTAAATTTTCAAAAATGCCAACCATGAATGGGGATTGTGTTTGATTCGATTATAAAATCTATTATTATAAACCTAGATTTATTGCCTTGTGCTTTTTCATGGCCGAATGACAATCCTTAGAGTTAAAAGTTCAATCATCTTCGATAAGCCTTTCATTCATATTTTTAAAAAAATATTATATATGTACTTAGACATTTGAAAGTGTGTAGAACATTTTCTGGGTGTTTGACATCGATAAAATGAGACAGCCATTTTCATAAATGTCTCAGTCATAATAGTACAGTATATGTGCTTAGAAGAAACAACCCTAGCGGGAAAGTTTTGGGGTAGTTTGGATATCTTCCATTTTTTATGTTTTTTGAGGTGCTGAATGCGAATTTGAGGTTCGCTACAAAATTTCGTGTCGGCACATACAAAAAGATGAAAAATCTCATTCTTGGTCAATTTTTTGCTTATTACTCGGAAACTATCAACTTTTCGTGAAAAACCTTACCATACAGAATGAAAGTACATAAAATTTCCTACAAATTGTATTACCACAGCTTGTTCTGCGACAAACCTGCTCTGGCTCAAATTATAGTTTAAAATGGGGTATATTCTATGACTCAATAAATGAAAAAAAAATTAATTCTATGATTCCTATGGTGCGATCCCCTTGAAATTTTGCATGAACATTCAGTATATCAGTCTCGATCTACAAAATAAAATTCACTCCAATCGGATTTATTTATGGAAATATAAAGATTCTTCTTCATAGAATAGAAAATTCAATTGGAAAAAAGAATTTTTATAGTTCCATAACAAGATATCCGATTCGAGTGAATTTTTTTTAATGAATCGAGACTGAAAAATTTTTTTTTCAATATTCCAATTGAATTTTCTATTCTATAAAGAAAAATCTTCATATTTCCATAACAATAAGATATCCGATACGAGTGAATTTTATTTTGTAAATCGAGACTGATATACTGGACATTCATGCAGAATTTCAAGAAGATCGCATCATCGGAATCATAGAATTTAATTTTTTTTTCATGTATTGAGTCATAGAAAATACCCCATTTTCAACTATAATTTGGACCAGAACGGCGGGTTGTCACAGCACAAGCTGTGGTAGTACAATTTGTAGGAAATTTTATGCACTTTCATTTTGTATAGAAAGGTTTTTCACGAAAAGTTGATAGTTTCCGAGTAATAAAGAAAAAACTAACAAATAACGAGATTTTTATTTTTATTTGTATTTTTTTCTATGTTCCGTCACGAAATTTTGTTAGCAATCCTCAAATTCGTATTCAGCACCCCAAAAAACATGAAAAATTAAAGAAATCAAAATACCCCAAAACTTTCCTGCTAGAAGCACAATTCTACTGGATTATAAATCACATCTCCTAAATCAAAATTCCCAGACGATTTCAATGCGCCATCTATATTTTATTTAATCTCAAAAAACAACCTTCATTTTCAGGAACCCTGAGTTTTCTTTCTGTCTCATATCATCAGAAGTCAAACACTGCTGAATGAATTTTCAACAAGCTTCTTCTGAATTTTATATTTTATAGAGGAAACGTTCAAGCAGGTATAACTTTAAAAAAAAATCTAAAGCTTTTGCTACACTATTATCTAAGTAAAATGAAGTTTTCAACGAAAAATCATCAGAAAAAGCTTGAAAATAACGATTATGAGCTCACAATATCATATCATGATAACCTATGTTTGAGAAAGATCGTGACCTGTCTCTATCTGCATGGTTTTTCATAAATCGAATTTGTAGATAAAACTGATTTTAAAAATATTCGAAATCAAATACCGTTTTTAAAAAATACATTGAAACTAATTTTTATCTCATCATAACTCTAAGCTATGTTAAGAGTTAAGATAATTTTTATTATTATTTTCTGTATATAACTTTCTATTCTTCCAGGACATTTTGTGATTCGCTTAGACACATGTCCACGATTTATTTCTGAGTAAACGAATAAAGTTTTGTAATGTTGCCTGAAATAATTGTTGTACACAATGTTTGTAAAATAATGTGCAGAACACCAATTACCATTTAAATATCTTATTAACTGTTCCGTTAGATCATGTTAGATAATGGAATGTTAAATGTTCCGTTTTTGTATTATAAGAAACAATGAAGACATGTTTGCAATGAATAAATCGTTAAGAAAATTCTAAATCTTTTTCATGGTTCATGAACGAGATAAAACATTTTGTATCACCCTCGTATAAAGCACGAATGGAAGCGCGCTCCTCCCGATAACAGCCGAAGGTAAACGAACCATCAAATACGAATTTCATTGGTTAGAAATTTCCATAAATTGACGTTGCGCGGAAACTGGAATCAAATTGCGATTGCGTCAATTTTGCATCAGAATTCAATTTTCTTTGAAAATCAAACGTTTATTTGAGAGAAAATGAGAGATCAATTCAATTTTAATTGATCCGAAAATGCCTAGGGTATGTCACACTTACCTCTTTCAGCCACTAGGTGAAAATCATTGTTTATTGTAGATTTCCAAGAAACGCTTGGAAGAAGCGAAAGTCCTTACCACTACTTTCAAAACAATAAATCCCAAAAGTAAGGGCAAAAAATTGAAGAGCACTTTAACGAAGCTGAACGATATAGAAACTGAATTTTCCTGCAATAACATAAGCGAAAATTTAAAAACCTCCCATTCATCTGATTCTATAATTTATGTTGGAAGTTACAAACTGAATGAAAATTATTCCATAATTGATCTTACTGAAAGTATGGCCAGCGTAGAAAGTGAGGACTCTTGTACATCACCGAAATACGTATACTCCCCAAACTACTATACATTCTACAAAACTCTCGCTAGGAATTCTAATGTTACCAGTACTACTTCTATGTCATGTTTGTTGAATTCCATTGAAGGCACAAAATTGCCACGAGTACAGAATGCAAAATCTACTAGTTGCTTGACTAAAATTGATGAAAATAAGAATTTAGACATTCATAATGCAATGCGTTTAACCAATAGAACGAAAGAAAATCATACCGATAAGTCTACAGAACTTGTGGAAGATCTAGATATTATCAAACATTCCTTAGAAATTGAGGATGACATCAATATTTTGAAACTTTGCTCTCCGCACTTGATCATCACAGATAATACATCAGTTAAAAGCCTAATGAAGACATATAACGTTGTTGGCACTGACCAATTTTCATAGAAAATTAACATAAACTCATTCGATATTTAAAATTAATCATTATAACTTGTTTTGTTGCAATAATTTGTGTATGTTTTGGTGAATTGGCATCATTCATGAGATTTCAATTCTTTCAAAAGAGCGACTAGGAAAATTGAACTTATCATATTAAATCTTTATTGTGAAATTTCAACGGAAATAAATTCACTTAGAAAACTAGGGTTTTAATTATTCCTTCAATTCCTGCTTTGTAACCAGATTCAAGCATAAATTTCAATTCTTCTTCGATCTTTCTATTCACCTTCATATATGGTGTTTTTAATAAATTTCTTATAACATTTTTTTCAACATCGGATAAAATTTGTTTATCTGCATTAAGTCTAACGATCTCTGATGGAAAGACACCCAACCATCGAGCTTTCGGAATTGCAAGCTGGTGTGACAGGTGAGCATTTGCCTGAAACAAAAACAATTGATGAATCAAAAAACTAATAAATAAAATAATGGCACAATAACAACTAATATACCTAATAATTAATAACAACTAATTATAAATATGAAAAGTTACCTACCAAAGAACCAAACCTGTAGGTCATCATTATATTTACACCATGAGGATCTGCATCTGTGAAAATGAATATTGGAATCGACATAACCATCCACAGTTTTTTCAAGAAAAGTTGGGTATTCAAATCGGGAAAACCTTTGCCCTGAAAAAGATAACATCACTTACAACCTACAGATGAAAAAATGATTGGGTTGAAAATTACATTTAAATTTGAAAGTAAGGAGTCTCGAATTATCAAAAATTTTCAATCTAATTTTATTTTGGATTATGCAATAAACTACTGAAGAGTTTTTTCCATCTACGCTAGCTTTATTCGGTGATTTCAATATTTTTTTTGAAAACCTGACTAAGAAACAAAAACGGATAATCGCTATGATTTTCTGAGAATCCATTATTTATAAAAAAGTTGTTGGTGACTATCTAGTTTACCGCCCAGTTACTGATTTTCAGAATACTTGGCATATTGTTTCGTTATAATGTTGTGATGCCACACTTTCAATTTGAGCCTTGGCAAATCAATATTTCCCGAGAGAATCGAAATAGAAATTCTATAAATCGTTCATAGTTCAGGTGCCATTTGTCTTAAAACGAGCCAGACCTTTGTTTTTTCAATGAAAAATAAGTGTTATCTGGTGATTCCATAATCTTATAAATAGTTCGCACTGTTCCTATCTTAGTTAACCTAACCTAACTCAAGCTAAGGTTAGGTTAGCTAAGATAGGAACAGTGCCAACTATTTATAAATAAAAAACGATCTGGCTCTAATTAAGAGAAGTGGCACTTGAATAATGAACGATTTATAGAAAGTTTTTTTCGATTTTCACGGGAAATATTGATTTGCCGGTGCTCAAATTGAAACTGTGGCATCACAACATCATAACGAAAGAATATGCCAAATATTTGGAAACTCGGTAACTGAGCGGTAAACTATAGTCTGTTCACGATAGGTTGAGCCGTCGGTTGGCCATGATAATTTGACATATTCCACTGTGTATATTAAAATTTAAGGTTATGATGTTTATTTTCTTGTCAGATTGATACGCAATGTTGTCAATATTGCATAGAGTCGTCTGATAACTCGCAAGCTTGTCGGACGAGGCTGGGTACATTGGGCAACGTTGAATTTATTTTACGTTGTGACAGCAAATACTGCCAACTTCAGATAATTAAAGAAACGCCTACTATGTGCTCAACCTTTCGTGAACGGACTATAGATATTTACCAGATTGTTTTTGGGAATTACTGAAATTGCGCATTCTACATTTGATCGATTTTTTCCAAGAACTTACAGTTAACATAACAAATGGTCGCACAAGTTTATCAGGTAGTTTTTCCTCCAGGATCTTATAAAATATTGATTCCTTTTCAACAACAAGAATGAAGAAAGCCGATGACTTCAGTTCTACAATCTCGTCCACATCTTGAGGTATTAAAGTACCTATAACAATAACATTAGACATTCTAATCATTGGGTCCATTACTTTTGTCTAATTTCACCTGGTAAACTACAGTCAACAATTTCATTCGACGACATGGTTATTTTCAAATCTCCAAAAACCATTCCCTTGTGTGCTACAATATTTAATTCCCATGGTCCTGCACACAGCATACAACTAACCGCTTTTACTGCTCTATCGATATGGCTTTGGTTCGATATCAAATGCTTGATTTGGTAATACAGTTCTCTTCTTGTTGTTTTTGAATTTGTTTCTAGAACCTGGAGTACTTTGGCTAATATGTACATCATCAAACAAAATTTAAATTGACTAGAAGTGTTTTGGTATTTCACTTTTATTGTCTTCGGTTTATCCTCTAATTTGAGTTCTAATCTGAAAAGTAACATTTTTATCAGCCTGTTTGTAATGTTTTTCAAAAACTAGCCAATAATAACAAAGAAATACTTCAATACAGCTGAGACAACTGGCAACTCTCTTTTTATGAGGGAAATAAATTTAATTTGAAATATATTGACTCTGATTGAACTATTATTTTTCCTGATATATCTAATTATTTTCTGTACTTTAGTTCTGGTGAGAAAAACATGAAACATTAAAACAATCAGCCATTTGAATCACCTGAGCTGGCATAAAAGCCATAATTGTGCAAAAAAAATTGCTGCCGAAATTTGTACAACTCTCTGACAATATAACGCTCCATTTAATCACAATGCAATATGACATTGTATTTAACTTCACCGTAAAAATAGAGCACGATCAACAGCCAATACGGTAGCATCGGTGAAGAACTCACAGGGCTTACAACCAATAAGATACAGTCTTCAACAGTTGCCATGGAAACGAATAGCCAATAACATTTTGACATTTTTGACGTTTGACGCTCAGGAGGCGATTGCTTAACTTTTTCTAGTAGCCAGTGATATGCTTCTTACAACTCTTCTGGTCTAGTCAAGTGATATTTCAACGCGTATACGAACTTCATTGCGCGAGTCTCTCTTTTACCTGCTAAAATGCACACCGCGCAATGAAGTTCGTATACGCATTGAAAGATCACTTGTTCAGAATACGGGGTCTGTATAGTTCGTTAACGAAAGTTTGAGCGCATTGTAGGCGTTTGTTTATTTATCTGAAGTTGGCAGTATTTGCTGTCATAACGTAAAATAAAGTCAACGTTGCCGAATGTACCCGGCCTCGTCCGACAAGCTTGCAAGTTATCAGAGAATTCTATGCAATCTGACAAGAAAATAGAGAGCATAACCTTAAATTTTAATAAACACAGTGGAATATGCCAGATTTCCATGGCCAACCGATGGCTTAACCTTTCGTGAACGGACTATATGTAATTTATTATTTGAGAGTTGCTGTCATTCCACCAGTTGAAGATAGAATATAAAACTTAGATTTCAATAGTACTGGAAGATGCATTCAAGGCTTTTTTATCAATCTTTTATACCTAAATTTCGACAAAACAATTACCTGTCATTGATAAATGTGCATTCGTCAAATGTTTGCCTTCGTACTTCTAAATATGGAGATTTATCGGTGTCAAAATCAGTCAGTATCTTTTCGAAAATAGCTCCTATTTTACGTATCATGTCAAATCTAACGTTTGTTATCTCATGTGATCCATCATCTTTTTCTACATAAAGGTACGACTTGTTCAGACACATATCTTTCAGACCCAGAAGAATTTTTTCTTCAGCTTCGGAAGTTGATCGTGTGGTATTATTGGAATTCCATAATGTTGAAATCTCAGTGTCGTTAGAAGAAGTATCAGACATGAAACTTTCTACATCTAGGATTCTTATAATTTTATAAGTACAAACAAAGCCTTCACGTTTTTTAAGTACTCCCAATTTAGTACATTCTGATGTATCTGATGTATGAGACTTGGATAAAATAGATCTTTCTTTATATTCAGAATAAATCTTAAGAGACATCCATAACAACTTATTACCATTAAGATTGCTGTTGAAAATTGAATTCCTTTTTTCCATTATTTTCTGACTCAGATTATTCATGTTTTTCAGTGCTTTGTTTATTTGTGAATCCGATTCAGCACAATCCTGACTCAATATATATTGAAAAATTTCAGACCCTTCTTGTGATGTTTTCTGTAATTCGGTGTTTTGTGTATTTTGCGATTGTTCTTCAGGTTTGTAATTGAAATTGTATAAGTTTTGTGAGTGCTCTGCTGGTTTTTGTGAAAGCATGTTCTCCCAGAACTGAAGAAAATTTGTGTCTTCTGAATTAGTTTGATTGATGAGACATTTTTCTTCGGGTGGAAAAAAATAGTTTGAATGTTTGATATGACTTTCTGACGCTTGGGAATCCGATTTTTTTTCTTCGATAGTATCACCAATTAAATCTTTTAAATACTGTTGACATTCAGGATCTACAAGAATAGGACTAGATACGTCTTTAAGAGCATCAAAACTTTTAGAAAGTGGATCAAGTAACACGTTTTTCTTTATGGGAGGTAAAGATACACCTCGTTGACTGTTACACAGAGTGGTTTCTACATTTTGTATATCGATATTCATGGAATTTCCCTTGTTTATTGAAATATATTCATTTTGACTTTTTTCCGGTACTAAATCTGAGTGTTTGAGATTGATTTCTGGTGTTCGAGATGATTCTTTCTTGTGTCCATCCTTATCTACAAGTATAGGACTAGATACGTATTTAAGAGCGTTAAAACCTTCTTCAGATAGTGGATTACGTGAATTTTTCTTCTTTTTGGGAGGTAAAGATTCAGTCCAGTCACTATTACGAAGAGTGGTTTCTACATTGTGTATATCAATGTCTGAGTCCATTGAATCCCTTTTGATTATTGTATGATGTTCATTTTTACTTCCTTCAGATATTAAATGATAATCTGATTGTTTGAAATTGATTTCTGCTACGCAAGAAGTTCTTTTCTTTTCTCCACTATTTTTTCCACCAGCAAAATCTTTAAAAAACTGTTGACATTCAAGATCCATCAGAATAGGACTCGATTCTTCTTCAAATATATCGTGACTGATTTGAGAAGATGGAAGCTTTAACATGTTTGTTTTTTCAGGTAGAAAGCATTCAACCAGTTTACTGTTACTTGATTTGGTTTCTTCATTACGTATATTGATGTCATAATCCTTTTCATTCCAATTGTGTATTGAAATTCTTTCATTTTGACTTTCTTCGGGGATTGAATCAAAATTGAGATGTTTGGAATTGATTTCTGATATTTCTACTTCAATATTTTGCCCAACTACAACTCTTGAATAATGCTGATGTACAGGTTCTGTCAAAACAGGACTATATGGTTTCTTGAATGCATCAAAACTAATTTTGGATGGACTGTGTAACTTATTTATAGCCTCAAGACCAAATGATTTAACTTGTTCATTATTGCTTCCAGCAATTTCTTCAATGTGTATATCGTTGTTATAGTTTATTTTCTCTCTGCAGATATTTTCAGTTGTGAACTCTTTTATTGCATAGGAAATTGAATCCAATTTGTTAAAAATAGCTGAAGAACATTTACATTGATCAGATTTACTGACATTCTTTTGAATTTTATTGTGCTGATTTGAAGTATTCAATGTAAAACTTTTTTCATGATCAGTTGTCTTATATTCATAAATTCGATTCATATAATTTTTTTTGATTGGATCAATAGAATCAAAGCCCTTCTCATTGTCTTTGAACTCTCTAGAATTTTCAGAATCCAGCAAGCAGTTTGTTTCAGCATACCATACATTTCCATCTGTCTTTTCATTGGGAACATCCATACTTTTTTCTCCATTTTTGTTCGTACTTTCAAGATCTTTGGAATCAGAACTAATAATGTTTTCTTGAATTATATTTGAACTATGGGAATTGGGAATTTTCTTGTTGCAGTATATTTTATTACCGATTGGGTGCCGAGTTTCTGAATAATGATCATTTATTTTTTCTTTCAAACTACCAGGTGCTGCAGAAATATTCTCCTTTTCACAGTCATTCAACTTTTCATTACAAACAATATTTTTTATTATATTATTAGTGTCTGATTTATGAATATCTACCAAAACTTCAGATTCAAGGAAATTTTGAAGGAACCTTTTCTCTAAATTAACTGCATTTCCCAAATTTCCCTCAATTTTCTTCTTATTGTCTAGAGTCAATTGAGCTTTTGTTTCACTTTTCCATTTGCTGTCCTCAACTTTGTTATGGCCTATCTTATCCTGACTCATTTTCTTATTTTCATCCCAATAATTTTTTTCTTTCAAAATATTTCCATATTTCCTTTCAAAAAAATTGTATAAAGTGGTTTGTGTCTTTTTGTCTTTAATTATCGGGAACTTTGGTCTCTTCAACTTCATTCTTTGTGTTTGAGAAGAAGTAACACCATTTTTGGAATATTTTCTGCTAGATGAACTGTCAGCACTTTGATGATTTCTTTTCGAGTCCTTATCCTTTATGAATAGATTATCAGTTGTTACAGAAAGTTCAGAACAATCTATTTTAGCCGTTTTTTGCCCTCTACTTATCCAATCAGATTTTGAATGTTCATGCTTTCGTGATATGACATAATTTTCCTTATGTATTGCTTTGGAATTAGGTCTTATATCTGAAGTAGTTATACAGGTGCGATTTTCAGTTATAGTCTTAACTGTACCATTTCTTACATTAAAATCATTAGGAGAAATCCAATTATTTAACGATCTTGTATCATCTGTAGCTGAATTTTTATGAATACATTTTTTCAAAGGCATAGATTCTGATATGCTTTCCTCCGATTTGAAACCATTCATTTTCACATCAAAATTTCGAGAGCTCAGCTGTAATGCAACATTAATATCAAACGTGGGTTCATTTTGGGAAACGTTTGGTTCATTTTCTTTAGGTACTGCAGTTGTATTGAGTATCTTACTTGGTTCATTGGATTTCTTTGGTGAGATAATATTGAAGCTTATATTTTTTTTCTTGCAAAAATATTGTTCAATTGTTTCTCTTTTATTATTCAATATTCTTTTATGGATCTTCTTTTGACTACTAGTTCCATTTTTAGTTCTAATTGTTTTCAATTGAGACAACGGTGATTTTATTCTACCAGTCGTATTAGTACTAGATGGTTTCGATATATAAAACTCACTTTTTGGAACACATAACTCTTGGATAGAAGTAATGCTTCTATTTCCTCTGCTACTCCATTGACATTCATTTTTAGAATCAGATTTGAATAATCTTGTCTTATCCCTTTCTGTAATAGTGTATTCATTCAACAGGAGATCCTGGGTAGTTTCCCCAATAACGTGTATACCATCTTTGCTTATATCATAAGGAAACCCTTTCATGATTTTACTTCGGAAATACCTAGTGCTTTCCAATTCTCCAGGAATAAAATTAACAAATCATACCATGAAGATTCCATTCATTTTCATTCTAACTTGTGAATTTTCCTCAACCTCCAATATAAGTGAAGACTTGGTAAACATATCATTCCTTGCCAGATCATTGACTCTGATGAAAGAGTGATGAACTCTTGACTGGTTCTATAGGTTCTATTCTATTTCCTTCTTCAGTACAAGGGTATTCTTCAATGAATGTATATTGATCCTATCCTTATTCTTATTTTATTGTAGATGAATCTGTCCACCAAGTACAACAGTTCCAGGAAGTATCTGTAAAACTGAATATTTTTGTCATTTACACGATTTCAGTCCACAAAATTAATACTCAGTTCCATTTTGAACAACATTCAAATTGAAATATTTCATAGAAAAAAAATTGTTTGCCATAAAGGAAAATTCGAATTTTCAATTC
Organism: Propylea japonica; assembly: GCA_013421045.1. Lineage (NCBI taxonomy): Eukaryota > Metazoa > Arthropoda > Insecta > Coleoptera > Coccinellidae > Propylea > Propylea japonica. The sequence continues at coordinate 26,859,138 of CM024240.1, forward strand.
CATTCACAGAGATTGCACCATACTTACAATATTGAATCCAATATTCTAACATAGCTCACTGGAAACTTTAATGATGAATGTTCAAGAAGAAGCTGCATTTCCTCGATTTCAAATGGAATATTTGGAAATTCTGAAATCGGAAGAAATTTCCAGTTAACCTTCAGGAAAAATTCAAAATTTCCAAGAGAAATTATCAATTTGGGCGTACTCTATGGGCAGATATGAGAGCTATAAGCAGAAAACTAGGCTTGTATTGTATATTGAATAGTGATTAGATCAGTTGATGATAGATGACGCCATAGTTGCTATTAAAAACAGGCTAGGACTCTACATCGAAAGAAATACCGACTGTAGCGACTTTCACTATTGGCAGCAGATGTCGCCACTACGCTATCACTAACACAATCTGAATACAAATTTATCATTTATTTGTGAAAAATTCGAATCGAATGTTCATGTAGGGCTTATGTTCTAGATCTTCACACAAATTTAACACCAGCATAATTTTGATATTGTTTCTGTACTTTTAATTAATACCAAACTGTGATTCAACATTCAACCAATAAAATGAATGCTGACTTGTACGTCACACACAATTCTAATCGTTTGAATTCACTTGCTTGTAATTTTTTCCTGACTACGAAACAGAAAGTTTAAAAAAGCCGTGAGCAGATGATTTAGAGCGCTTGTTAATTGGTGGAGCAATGAGGCTATTACCTCAATTTTGTAAAGGAATTGAGATTGATAGGGGAAGAGTGTCTGAGACGGCATACTTTTTAGAGTGGGGTTATATTTTTTCAAGTGAATGTTTTCAGATGGTGAGGACAAGGCGAGAAGGTAATGCCACGAATTGTTTATAAATAAATTCATTCAAAATAGAATATTTGATTGATTTGAAAGCAGAATATTAAAATGAAAAAGATCCTGCAGATGCCATCTCAGCCGCAACACTCTGGTTGAGACGGCATACATATCAAATTACAATTTGCATGTATCGCAAATAGAGTGTAGCAAAAATTTTTAAATTTTTCGAAGGAACTGTTGAAAATCCTGACTCGTCAACATTCCATATATCATTAGGTTCAAAATTATTTATTTGCAATACACCAGAAAGAAGCGAAAACTAATTTTCAATTTGGACCTTGTTGAAGACAGTGGCTCTTGCAAATGATGTGGATTTTGGGGTTCGGAGACTAATACTCGGATTACGATTCCGGAAACCTTTCAGCTAATCCCACCTCACCATTTTCTTTTCATGAGAAATCGGTGGGGATTATTTTGGGCTTCTGCTACTCCGTAGCCAGTTTTCTTAAGTCTGTGGTTGTGAATCCGAAAAATCTGAGCTCTAAATTTTTTAGATGATCTACTATAGGGATGTTGACTACTTTTTGGAATTTATTTTATTTTAAAGATGAACCCTATACAAACACAAAAAATTACTTTTTCCTTGAAAATATAGTAATTGCCAATAAAATGAGTAAATGAAAAAAAATTCAAAATTCCCGCGGAAATGCTCAATTTTGTCACGTTCTGATGATTACGTCATAATACAGTGAACATATACTTTGACTTCTGTCAAAGCGAACTGATTTTGCCCGATCCCTTGTGGAAAAGTTCAATCTAAGCCTTCAAAATGAATAGGTCGGTCTGTAAATGCTGAATCAGGTGCTTCTTTTATTTGTAATAATAAATATGAGGTAAAAGTCTGCTACTTACAAAGACAATTTCACGTTTTTAAGCTCTGCTGCACAAAAATCCTTGTTTTCAGCAAAGAAACTTGCGACCATAAGGAAATTTATCTTCGGTAAAAGTTACTACTGTTACCCTTGATGAATCCTATCTCCATTATAAAGAAAATTGTAGATTATCGTTATTGTAACGAACTAGGTATTCTGTTCTCTTTCAGCTTTCAACTTCGTAAGTTCGAATCATAGATATGATATATTATATATTTACTATGGTTCAAGTCACAGAACCGTGGGTTTCACAAAGCTTGATTGGCAATCAAATCGTTTATATTGAAGTAAGTCGATGGTTTATGTCAAAAATGAACTGAAAATTGCAGAGAAATGATGACATTTCAATAATCAAGGTGATTGGAGTTTTGTGGAACCCGGCCTATGAATGTATTTTGTTGATCTGGGCACCGAACATTCGAATTTGCAATGACAATACGGATAGTTTGACGTCACTATACGGATTACCTCTGATTGGCGTTCGCAGTCACGTGATAGTTGATAATAAATAACATAATTTAAATAATCTTTATTTAATTCAACGAGAATAATAAGATCACTAAAAAGGTTTTTTAGGATTGCAAAATTTCCTTCTATGAGGAAAACCTCAATTTATATGAATTCGTAACATGAGTCAACATCCCTATTTCATTTTCTAGGCTTGCGTCAAATGTTACTTTATTGCCCCCCATCTAATTTGTCCACTCTTCAGTTCACCTTGAACGTCTTCGCAACTAAAAACCAGCCCATTTTTCCGTCTTGAACTGCCTTTATCGCTTCCTTCATATTGTCTTCGCTTCAGGAATGTTATAACGCCCTATTCTTTGAGAAAACATCATTCAGTGCCTTCCCCAAAATGGAAATGTCTGGGTGAGATGGCATATCTATGCCATCTCAGCAGCATAACATGTATGCCAACTCACCCAGAAGCATACATCTGGAGTTTTTTCTATTTAAAACAGAAAGGATGAAAGCAAATACAAAAAATAGAATAGGACTTCAATACTAAGTGGTATGAATAAAACAAGAAACATTAATACTAACTAATGGTCTTGTTTATTGCCAGTAATACACAAAAAACTTGCGCTTTGATAAATATTCAACCAACTCGGTAAATTACTTTTGCATGCAATGACAAGAAACTATAGCGGAATGAACTGTAACCTAGGCAGACCATGATTGGTGTTCTATTCTTGAGTATGCACATTCGAATGGCGCCAAAATCTGAACGTCCGCTGAGGAACATGCTCTTTGCCATCTCATCAACTATGCTGTCTCAGACATATTTCCCCTACTAAATATGTATAAATGCAAAAACTCAGCACGATCGGTATAATATTCTGAAAATTATTCAAAAACTAAAATATGTAAAACTGGACAATTAAAAAAATTAAATTCATTGGTTCTGATGATGCGATTTTGCATGAACATTCAGTATATCAATATTCATACACAAAATGAATTTCACTCGAATCGGATATCTTGTTATGGTAATATAAAGTTTTTTTTTTCAAAATTCCGCAATTGAATTTTCTATGATCCTGTTTATATCTACTATTGCCACAAAATTTTGCATAAGGCTTATTATAAGCATCTTGCGTGTGGCTGCAAAATTTTATTCCGATTGGTTTCGTTTTGTCTGAGATATTGAGGAACAAAATTTTTGAATGGCCTTATTTTATGGTAGGTACACCCAGTACGATTTGGCTAGTTAATAGTATATTATTCAATGAGCGGTAATGCAGGTCAAAACACACGCAGATGAATTTTGCACCACGAGCCGTCAGGCGAGTGGTGTAATTCATCAAGTGTGTTTTGAGCATTACCGCGAATTGAATACTATACTTTATCCACGACTTCTTCAGTAAAATTCGAATTAATCTGCATTTAAAAAAATTTGAACAGTTGTCAAAAGCGCTGACAACATTTCGTCCAACCGTCAAACCTCTGTACTCTGTGGTCGGGAATCAAATCAGAGTCTCTAACTAATCAAACCAAGTAATTTCGCGGGTGTTAGTGCGGGTGTTATTATAACCAAGGGCGTAGCCAGGAATTAATTTCGGGGGGGGTTTTGTCATTTTGGCAATTTACTTTGTAGGTGCCGGGAATTGTGAGGGTCGCTTTCTGTAGCAAGTATTTGTTGTTTTTAAGAATTCAATAATCCTTTTCCTACTTCGGAAACAATATTCAACATATAGATATTCCTGGTAAGGTTAGGTAAACCTATTTTTGAAATATGCTTCAGAATTTAATTTTCATTCACTCAAACAAAAACTTAAAAAACAATATTTATTTCCCAAACAATACTTACAGGATGAATCAATATGAAATTAGTGTGGATGTGTGCTTTCATTGAAACTATATAGAGTTTTTTAATGTTTTACTCCAAAATAGTGCCAACAACATATGAATAGCTATTAAAAATGAAACAGTGAGAAAACACAAACAATATTTTTTATGGTGAATTCCTTCAGTTAAAATCTATCCGTCTTTTTTTTGCGAATTGGTCAACCACTTCATTTTCATCAATTTTCACACTATAATGAATATTCATAAGCGCCAACCCATTCAACCTATTTTCGCTAGAAGAATTGCGCCGGTAATTTTTAATTCTCCTCAAGCTGGAAAAACTTCTTTCTGGAGTAGCAGTAGATGCTGAAATCGTAGCTAAAATTTGTAGTAGGATGTAGATGTTCGGATACATATTCTGATTGCACTCATCTAAGCATTCTAATGCCGATTTTGAAATGGAGTTAATTGACATTTTCCATATTTCAAATTCTGCTTTAATTACGTTTTTATTTGTTTCTGGGAGTAGTGAAGAATACATCGATAATGCGTCTTCTAATTCATATTCTGGGGTAGCAGACCAGATAAGGCTGATATTAATTTCAGGTGTTTAGAAAATCTATCAGTTAATTTTTGGATAGTATGTTTTAGAAATGGAATGAAACTTTAATATCATCCATATTGCTGATATTAATTGATAATTTTAACTAGAAGTACGGAGATAAGTTGGTTTAAGTGCAAAATGAAAGATTATTTTGGCAACAAAAAATAACTCTCAAACATTTCGGGGGGGGGGTTTGAACCCCCAAAACCCCCCCCCCTGGCTACGCCCTTGATTATAACACACGCTTTTCGGTTCATAGACATGTTATGACTACCATTACACATAGAAATTAGTTTAATGGAGTGGATAAAGAACTTAACCGGGGCATTTGGGAACCGAACTCACCCTGACAGAATTGAATTTGACCATGAATTCGTCATCAGGAAGTCTAACCCTATCGTTTGAGTGACCATCATTTTCGGCTCAAAATTCGAAAATTATAGACATTTGGGCAAAACGATATAGAACTCGTTTAAGTAGAATGAACGCTCAAAATAACCAGAATAGCATGATATAGAAACATTCTTAGGTATATCATGCATAAATAGTTATTTAATCAACTAGGTTATTAAAGACAGCGACTAATGGTTGAGATATTTTAATGCGTGAGCGAAGCGAACGCGTTAATGGTTCGAGACCATTAGTCGCTCGATTAATAACCGAGTTGATTACAAGATTTTTCCGACGATCTCAACATGAATTGTGTATAAATTCTTGATTGAAATACATTCTCATTTTGCACAAGAAATACATTTGACATAAAGGAATCTCTATGTTTCTATGTTCCAGTAGAGTTTTGACATTTCTCGTAGTGCTTCTGAATAATTTGTGAACGGTTGCCATGAAGATTGCACATTAAAATAGCCAAAAAATTGAGCATTAAAATGGGTCATTAATGATCAATTTCGTACTCATTAAAATCACCTTTTATTTCGAGATCGGCGGAAATAGTTATTTAATCAACTAGGTTATTGAAGACAGCGACTAATGGTCAAGATATTTAAAAGAAAGCGTGAGCGAACGCGTTAATAGTTCGAGACCATTAATCGCTAGATTAATAACCGAGTTGATTACAAGATTTTTCCGCTGATCTCGAAATGAATTGTGTATAAATACTGGATTGAAATACATTCATATTTTGCACAAGACATATTTGACAAATATAAATTTTTATGTTTCTATGTTCCAGTAGAGTTTTGACATTTCTGGTAGTGCTTCTAAATACTTTATGTACGGTTGCCACGAGAATTGCACATTAGAATGGCTAAAAAATTGAGCATTAAAATGGGTCATTAATGCTCAATTTTGTATACATTAAAATCACCTTTCAGGTCAGCGGAAATGGTTATTTTATTGCGGATGAAATAAGTGAAAAATAGTCCATCCAAAATTCCAATCCAAGAAACCGTTATAACATGAACATCGTACATCAGGAAGAGCAGTTTTCTCATACCGATCAAGCCACAATAAAAATCTGAACCCCAGAAGTTGAGCGCCAAAGTGGCACCCAGCGGCGTACCAACGATCAGATAAGAGGGCCAAGACCACCCCGTTCACACGCAATCGTACTGCGATACTCTGGCAATGCTGCATCTGGCGACCTCCTACAGGGTGAATTTGTTGGTTGAGAGTGATATTTTGTTGCACAATCGAGTGTGATTTTGGGAGATAAGAGGTTCACTATGATGAATTTTATGAGTGGATTGGAAAAAGAATCGGTAAGTTGGCTCAGTCTTATGAATTCGGTGGACTATTAATGAAATTTTACAGTTATATTCCGTTCACGAGTTTGAGCGCATAGTAGGCGTTTGTTTATTTATCTGAAGTTGGCAGTATTTGCTGTCATAACGTAAAATAAAGTCAACGTTGCCTAATGTACCCGGCCTCGTCCGACGAGCTTGCGAGTTATCAGAGAACTCTATGCAATATTGACAACATTGCGTATCAATCTGACAAGAAAATAAACAACATAACCTCAAATTCCAATATACACAGTGGAATATGAATATGCCAAATCTCCATGGCCAACCGACGGCTCAACCTTTCGTCAACGGACTATATACTTTCTGTATATTGAAATTTTGTGAGGTTATAGTCATTTTCCTGTTAGATAACTGGGCCACGTTGTCAATATTACATAGAAGTTGTAAGGGGTTTTCCAATAAGGACTTGACAACTTCTTTTCGAAATAAAAAGCCAACCATTTGAGATATATCAAGAACTTTATTATCGGGTTGAAGTACAATCAAAACATTTATGAATGGAACTCGACTTCCTTCATATGGCCACCGCGGGCACGTTTGCAGCGGTCGATTCGTTGGACCCAATTTTCGATGTCTCTGCCACATATTTCGGCCGAAACGGCAGCTATTTCGAGTTCAAAGTTGGCTCTGAGCTCTACCAACGTCGTCGGCTTGTTGGCATAGACCAATGACTTCACGTGGCCCCAAAGAAAGAAGTCTAGAGGCGTCAAATCGCACGAACGAGGCGACCAATCGACCGGTCCATTTCTGGAGATAACACGCTCATTAAACTTACTCTTCAATAAATCGATTGTAACGTGTGCTGTGTGGCTTTTTGCACCGTCCTGTTGAAACCACATGTTGTCTAAGTCCATATCTTCCAATTCGTGCCAAAAAGTGGTCTGGGCGATGCCCAACTCTTGAGAACGCCGTGGAATTGACTGATTTGGATCATTTGCTACGGACGTAACAACGGCAGCGATATTTTCGACACTTCGACCAACCCATTGTCTCACTGGCACGGCAACATCACACAACGAATATGTAGACTCAAATTTTTGCACTAAACTTGTTAGTGCCTGTCTACTAGGGCGAGAATTACGACCGAAAATCGGAGTTAACGCTCTTAAAGTAGCGATCACCGATTCCGAATTTCTGTAGTAAATTTTTATAATTTGCAGACGTTGTTCGTTCGTGTACTTCACCATGATGAAAATGTTGAGTTTACTGTGCAAACTGCAAATTGACAATGACAGTTCGATGATTAGTGAAAGGGTGCGTTCACAAATTGAATTCAAAGTTGTCAAGTCCCTATTGGAAAACCCTTTAGTTATAACATGAAGGGTTTTCCACTAAGAGGTGTTACTTTGAATAGCCCGCTATTTCGGTAGATGTTAAGTTTAAAGCTGTCATTTTGTGACATTTGACAAGTAGAAATTACACCATTAATAAAAATGGAACGATTCACGCTTCAAGAACGCATTGAAATTATTAAAATTCACTATACAAATGGTAAAAATTTGGCAGAGGTGGTTCGTAAAACTCGAACATTTTTGGGTCGTCGTGAAGCACCTTGTTGAATCGCAATAAAGAAATTGGTGAAAAATTCGAGCTGTTGGGACAATTTAGTGATATGAAGAATAAAACCCGTGCACGTCGCTAAAGAACAGCCGAGAATATTGCTGCTGCAGCCGAAAGTGTTGAAGATAACCCAGGTTTATTTGGAATAAGGCATTCCACGAACGTCATTACACCGTATTTTGCATAAAGATTTGGCCTTAAGGCTTATGAAGTTCAGTTAACACAAGAACTCAAGCCGGCCGATCATCAACAACGTCGTGTCTTTGCTGATTGGGGATCGTTTAATGCATGAATTCCATCGAAAATTAATCATTCTCACATCGGTGGCTTCGTCAAGAAGCACAATTGTCGCACCTGGGGCTCGGAAAACCCAAAAGTTATTGTTGAAAAACCTCTCATCTTTCCTCAACGTGTGACTGTGCGCTTTATGGTGCGGCGGAGTCATTGGACCTTACTTTTTCGAAAATGAGGCTGGAACAACAGTTACGGTGAATGAATTGCGCTATCTAGAGATGATTAATGATGAATTTTTATGGCCGAAAATCGATAGAATTGATCTGGACAACGTTTACTTTAAACAAGACGGTGCTACGTACCACACATGCAACGAAACCATTGATCTTTTGCGGGAAAAGTTTCCGGACCTTAGTCTAAGTTCCGGACCGTGTTATCTCTCGAAGAGGTGATCACAATTGGCCACCGAGATCTTGTGATTCAACACCTTGCGACTTCTTCCTTTGGCGCCACGTGAAAGAGTAGGTCTACGATAATATCCCAGCGTCGATTCAAGATCTCAAATCTGGAATTCGTGAAGCTATCGAGGACATAGGGCAGTCACTTTGCGATTTGATTATGGAAAATTTCATTAAAAGGATATGGTCCTGTGCGCTTGGTCGTGGTGGTCATTTGCCTCATGTTGTTATCCACTATTAACTTCTTCTTCATAATGAATTGAACATCCGATCATTTATATTGAAAAATGGCATTTTTCTTTGAATATCAAAATAACACCTATTTCTGGGCTATTGCCATTATTGCTTCTGTACCTATTCAACGTTTCGGCCAGCATTTGCTAGTCGTCGTCAGAAAAACACTTGCTACTTTCATTAAAGCAACTTTCGTCACGCGTTTGAAAATGCTTATCATTTTTGATACTTCTTAGAAAAAAATCGATGACTTTGATCTTTTTTGATTGAATCAGT